>PVKE010017341.1:0-30882 GCA_004027555.1 Craseonycteris thonglongyai
GGGGATCGAATCCCGGCTCCGGCCCAGGCAGGACCCACATGCTGAACTGGGGAGTTCCCACAGTTCGGTTCTCTAACTGTCTCTGTCTCTGTCTCTCTCTCTATCTGTCAAAAGTAAAATAGAAATAAATATGCACTGAAGACAAAAAGATAATTTCTCTCTCTATAAATGTGAAAAGATAAAAAAAAAACAAAAACAAAACTCAGAACTTACAGTTGTTAACAGCTACCTAGATTACAGTAGTGTTACCAAACCACAGTTTATGTCACTAGGTCTGTACCGAGGCACATGCAGGTGACTCCTAACATCTCATTATGACATGCAATGCTACACTAAAAGACTTGTATGCTGTCTACTTGGACATACGAGCCCATATTTTGATATGAAAGAGACAATTATGTCAAGTAGGATACTCTGGGCTGCAAATAGAAGAAGACCCAATGGCTAAACAGCAAGGGTTGGATTTTCTCACGTTCATGAATGGTCCAATGTGGGTCAGTTCCAAAGATGGTAAATCCAGGGGCTCAATGCCATCCTGGGCCCAGGGCTTCCGTTCCATGTTTACGCTCTGCCATCCTCCGTGAGTAGGGAAGGCCTCCCCCAGTGGTCACGTGATGACTGGAGATGTTCTAGGTTACATGCGCAGGCCTATTTTCAGCTTCCTCAGTCCATCGGCCAGGACTGGGCTGCAAGCTAGCACACCATCCACTGACAAGGGGAACGGAACCTCCCTGATTGATACCACCGTGATTCCTCTTCTGGGTCTCAGGAGAGAGAAAACAAACAGATTTTCATCAAATTTGCAGCCTACCATTAGTACCTGAGTATCACTCTCTCCACTATGCACCTACTCTTAATAAGGTGTATAGAGAAAGCCGGGATGGCTCAGTGGGTTGAGCAGTCACTTTGCAGCCCCAGGGACTGAGGATCAAATCATGGCCCTGACCCATGCAGACCCATATGCTGAGCTGCGGTGTGCTTCCCATGTGGGAGGCCCCCAGTTCAGTTCTCGCCCCCTAGTTTGGCCTCTTGCTTGAGGGGGCGTGCCTCCCATGAGGGAGACTCCCAGCCTGGTTCCCACCCTGTGCGGCCCCCATCCACCTGTGTGGAATGAAACCATGTCGAAAACCGATGACGTACCACTATGGAGACTGCTCTGGGCCCTCCCCCTTCTCTCTGTCTCTCTCTGTCTCTGTCAAAAACAATAAAAAAAATAATAAAGTGTTTAAATTTTCACCCATATGATGGGCAAGGAGGGCATCTCAATGTGGTTTTTTTGCATTTACTCAATTTCTAATGATATTACCACTCATCTATATATCCACTGTCCATTTGTATCTTCTCTTCTGAGAATTACCTATTTGTGTATCATTTGCCTTTTCCCTATTGGGACAGTTTGCTGTGTCTTTTATTGATTTTAAAAGGTTGTTAAGAATAAAGAACACTTTGATCATCTTTGTTCTTCCTTGGAGCCTCAAGTGCTTCTCTAACAGTTCAGGAAACAAAGGAAGACATTCATTTCATGGACAAGGCTATGGTGACACGCTTTCGAAACTATGTGCTTCATAACAAAATTGCCTTTGCCAGATGTTAAAATGCGATTTGGAAAACACCACATAAAACGTCTGCCTGAATTTCAGGCTCACCATGCAAACACTCTAGGGGCCAGCAGAGGGGCTCTGCTTTGATGGTGGCCACTTCCGAGCTGTGTGGCCTTACGCCCATCATTTCACCTCTCCCAGTCGTAGTTTACTCATTGTAAAACAGTCCTCACGTGGCTGTTAGAGGTGGGCAGAGGCATCCGGGCCCTTTTGTATTCCTTGGCTCTTCCTGCGCTCACATGCACTCATAGCTTCCTACAGCAGCACCTGTGGATCTCCACTTGGGGTCTGTGGCAGTCGTGAAGGGCCAGGGGGAAGCCGGGATGATTCAGCGGGTTGAGCGCCCATCTTGCAGCCCTGGGGTCTGAGGATTGAATACCAGCCCAGGCCCATGCGGACCCATGTGCTGAACTGGGGTGTGCCCCGAGTTCAGTTCTCACCGGGGCGAGTTTCCCATGTGGGAGGCCCCTGGCCCAGTTCCTGCCGTACACAGCCCCATGCCCACCTATGGAATGAAACTACGTAGAAAACTAATAATGTGCAACCATGAAGATTACTCTGGGCCCCTCCCCCTTCTCTCTGTCTCTCTCTACCTCTGTCAAAAATAAATCTTAAAAAAAAAAAAAAAAAGAAGGACCAGGAAGGTAATGCCCTCAGGAGCCGCCCTCCTCCAACAGCAAAGTATTGGTGGCTAAGTAGCCAGGTTGCATTGCCCATAGATACGACAACTCTTGAGGCGCATTCTGTACCAGGAGTCAACAAACTACAGCTCATCAGCCAAATTGAGCCCACCACCTGCTATTATAAATAAAGTTTTATAGGAAAACAGCCACACCCATTTGTTTACACATGGTACTATTGTCTGGAGCAGAACTGTGCAACGAAATGTATGCCCCGCAGAGCCTAGACCGGGAGTGGCGAACCTATGGCACGCATGCCCAAAGTGGCACGCGGAGCAATTATTTCGGCATGCAGAGCTGTGAATACCATTTAAAAAATTATTGTTTATGCTTTTTTATATATATATATAATTTTTACGTTTATGCTCTTATAAACATAAAAATAATCGATACCTCTATCTCACTCGATGGGTTGGCACGCGAGTTGAGCAAGTATACTCTTATTTCATAAACTTTGGCACTCAATCGCCAAAAGGTTCGCCGCCCCTGGAGAATAATTACTATGAGGTCCTTTCCAGACAAGTCTGCTGACACCTTCGCTATACTGCCCCTCAGTGGTCCCAGCAGGATGAGCCTACATTGCCCACAGTGGTAACCTGCTCGTTCATAGCACACTTTTGGTTCCCTGTCTCATGTCCTTGCTGGTGCTTCCTGGGATCATCTCCCAAACACATTAGCTGTGCTCATGAAGCTGTGATGTCCCAGGCAGACTTGGAAAAGAAGTAGACAGAATGGAAAAAGGCAGGTGATTGCAGACTATGGTGGGTCTGAGGTCCACGGCCAAGGCATCTTAAGAGTTATGCAACCCCTTCTCCTCTACAGATTACACACATACACTCACATGCACGCGCATGCACACACGCACACATGCACAGAGAGCTTGCCATTTGTTTGGGATGGTGCTTTTGCTCACATTCCCATTAGTGGCTGGGGACTGGTGCACTAAATGGAAAATGCAAATGGAAAGATGAAGTGCTCGTCTGTCCTCTGCACCGAGGAGGACACCTGACTCCTGTCTCCATGAAAGTAGAGTTTGTCCACAGGGAAGCATGTCTGCGTAGCCTGTAACCACGCACAGACTCGTGTATCAAATAAGCAGCCCATCAAACCTGGGCCCAGAATGGGGAGGAGCTCCTAGCATCTCACTGTTACATGCAATGCTACAGTAACGCCACTCTCAAAATTCAGGAGACAAGGACAGAGTCATAAATGTGCCCAGTGTCTTCCCACCCCCAGACATGCACACAAGCTGCTCCTGCTACCAGAACATTCCCTGAAGAAATGCACTTTTGTTATTATTTGGGTTTCAGTTGAGATATCACTTTCTGTAAGAAACCTTCCTAATCCTCCCTCCCAAGTGTCCCTGTCATCAAGCAGAACAGGTTCCTCTGAAGCAGCGTCTGCCGTGCTTACTAGACTTTTCCATTGTGGAACTTCCCATGATAACTAAGCGAATGTCTGTGTACACTCTCCCTCTCCCGCCGGACTATAAGCCTATAAGCTTCTTTGGGGTGTATACTCAGAGGTGGGATTGCAGGATCACATGGGAATTCCAGTTGTAATGTTTCAAGGAATTGTTATACTGTTTCCCACAACCTCTGTACCACTGTGCATCCTGTTTACCTTCTCTTAAATGCCATCTACATCGGGTGCTTTCAGGATTTAGAGACGATATTCTGAGCTATTGACCTGAGGGCTTGGATACTAGCCATCAAACTGTTGGAATACCAGACTATGGCTGAATGCTTCAAGCGTGAAAATGAATGTTAGAGCTTGGACTCTAGTCTCAGACTGATCTGGATGGAAATACCAACTCCCACACTCCATAGCTGTGGTCAAGTTACTTAACCATTCTGAGCCTCAGGTTCTGCCTCTACAATGACAGGGATGAAAACCGCCACCTGAAAGGGCTGTCGTGAATGTCACTCGAAAAGTGTGTGTAAAGTGCATGGTGTGGGGTCTGACACATAGCAAATGCCAATGAATGAGCTGCTGTTATTGTTGTTGCCATCTTTGTTGATGCCCCTGGAGAAAGCTAAGAGAACGTGGATGTGTAAGCTAAAGGAGATTTTCCGCCTTAGAATAAGTGTGGGTCTGGAGTCTTTTCCTTCCTTCTGAACCCTGGAAAATAGGTCCCTTGGGGTTGCCACCTCTGCAGTGGGGCCCTGCAGCGTGCCAGCAGTTTGCTTGTGCCACCGCAGGGCACAAGATGACAAAGGATAGAGGCCAAAACTCAGGAAGGAACCCTGGAAATACTCAGGGATCTGTGGTTTCAAGATCAGCTAACTCAAGCCCTCTTGGTCACAAGTAACACAAGCCCTTTCAGGGAAACTTGATTGAAGGCGGGGGGTGTGGAGGGGGTTCTCCTAAGAACAAAGAGTGTCCTGTGGAATTCAGTGGCAGAAAGTGCCATGGAGGCTGCTAAGGGCAGTCCCAGGACCTGGGATGTCAGTGGACTCCTCCCACCCCTTGGTCTCTCCCACACACCTGCTCCGCAGACCAGCCATGTGGCAGAAGCAGGCTGCTCCCAGAGACCAGGCCTCTGAGAACTCTTCCTCCCGAACTGCAGCCAGCTCTGAAGTATGTGACAATCCCACCCTCTCCACCTCAGCTGGGAGCAGAGTAGGCATTTGACCCAAGCTAGGCCAGTCAGTTCTTCCTGGTGAATTTTGGAATTGAGGCAGATTAGTCTTGGCTGGTTTTCTCCTCTGGAAAATGGTGGCCATAAGTGTAATGTTTACCTTGTAGGACTGTAGTGAAATTGGATCAGAGAATTCATGCCAAGTTCTTCGTCCAAGCAATCAGTAAAGTATGACTGGTATTAACGCTGTCACTCCTATTACCTAGTACCCTAGCCTGGGGCTGAGCTCAGAGCAGTGCTCAGTAAGCATCGATTGGATGAATGAATGAATCAACGAGAATGCCATAGGCCGCAGTAACCCTCGCTATTTGAAGATGTTCAGTTATAGTAATGCATGGACTTCATGTTTACAGAATTCCTCTCTTCCAAACACTAGACTTTGTCTTCTAAATGCAGCCCAGTTGAACACCCCACAACCCGGGACCTCATGTTGTGAGATACGGGTGCTACATAAGAGTTCTGAGTGCTGCCAGGTGTTCCTGAGGCATTTTATAGGTCATTAAACCGCTAGTTAGACAAACTCAATCATGTGGATTCGTTAAAATGAGATTTGGGCCATTTCAAAGATTAGGCTCATAGTGCAGGAAATACAGTTGAATTTGACAGGGAGAAGGGGGAAATGCATTCCACAGCAGTAACGCTGGAGAGTTCCACAGCGCGTTTCGCCTTTTATTATTGGTACAATCATTTTCTCTCTTCCAAATGACTCCTTGTTCTGCTCTCACTATTCCTACTAAATAGTATTTATTTTGTCTAAGTTCCCACCTATGCCATAGGCTCAGAAATGGACATCCTGGAGATCTGTACCTGAATTAAATAGGAAATGTTTATATTTTTAAGATATGGCTACATAAAACGACTTTTGAACCAACGCAAACAGGATGAATCAACTCGCCCCTGGAGAGCAAGTCCCGGGGAAGTTTTGCGAGCGGAACTTTAGAAAAACGCCTTTGACGTGGTTACCTGTGTCCACACCTGGGCAGGTTTCAAGGGAGACGCAATGTCAGTCCATAGCTTCCTGCTTATTAGGATGCCAGCCATTGTGTTTAGGGCGCACCCTAATCCAGTACAGCTGTGTCTTAACTATTACATCTGCTAAGACCCTATTTCCAAATAAGGTCCCATTCTGAGGTTCCAGGTGGGCATGGATTTGGGGGGCCGACATGATTCAACTCATTATAGATTGGGAAGAGGTGAGAACGTCAATGAGAACCCAGGCAAGAAGCCAGTCCCACAGAGAGCGAGGCCTGGATGGGACAGTAGAAGAAGTGACACATCACCTGTTCATGTGGGTCTGTCCTCAAGGAGGAGATGGTAATGACACAGTGAGCCACCGGAAGGGACCTGACAGA
The DNA here is from genome assembly GCA_004027555.1 of Craseonycteris thonglongyai. Taxonomy (NCBI): domain Eukaryota; kingdom Metazoa; phylum Chordata; class Mammalia; order Chiroptera; family Craseonycteridae; genus Craseonycteris; species Craseonycteris thonglongyai. Next base: position 6,275 of record PVKE010017341.1, read on the forward strand.
TCAAATCATCCCCTTTCCCTCTGCTTACTGAGTGGTCACAGACACTGTTCAGTGGTAGAACCAGTATTTTATAAGCAGATAATCTGTCTTGAGGATCCCTTTCTGTTTTTAAAAGTGTTTGAATGCATACTAGCTTTTTCAGGTGAGGTTTAGTTTAGACAGGGCCTTCAGAAGCTGGGGAACTTATCAGCAGAGCTCATAATTGTCTTAATAGCCAGCATTTATTAAGCACACACTAAATGCCAGGTGCCACATGAGACACCCTGAATTCATTAGCTGTGATTCTCACAATGTCTCTGAGAAGAAAAGCCATGTTTTGAGGGTCTTCATTTTACAGAGGAGGAAACCGGTGCTCAGTGAGGTTATAACTTGTCTGAGGTCTCAAGGTGGAGAAGTGGAACTGGAATCCAGGGCCATGTGATGCCAGAAGCAGTTTTTATAATAATAATAATCCTATATTAAAAAATAGAGAGAGGATTAAGGGAGCAGGTTATGAAAAACTGATCAAGTGGCCCTAGTTTATCTTGATCCCAAAGAAGGAGTCTGTGTGTCCCCAGTTCGGATGAAGAACCAGTTCCAGAAGTGTGGCCAAGCTGGGGTCATGCCCCCAGTCTGTGGGCGGCTCTGAAGGCGATGCACACAGGACCCGAAGGGCACACTCCTGACGGTGAGGGGTCAGGACTCGCACATCATTAGTGCCCACCTCCCCACCAGCATTTCCCTGGCCCTCCTGTCTGTTCCAAAGGAGCCTTTTCCTCTCTGGGGATTCAGGGACCTTTTCAGTTCTAGTTTATTCCGCCTAAAGTTCCTTCAAACGAGTGGCCAATTTCCTTTTTGTCCTCTGAGCCCAGCGTGCGCGGCCAGCTGCTGAATCAGGACACTGTCAGCAGAGCCTGTCATGCCCAGACCGCATCTGGTGTCTGCTTGAGGGGTTTCTTTTGTTTTTTCTTTTTTAATACTTACAGGGATTTTTCCTTCTAATTCTTCTTCTTCAAAGGGAATCTGGGACTGGCTGATCCAAAGATCAAAGCCTCAAGAGGCACTGGGTCCCTCCCTAATGGCCCCAACAAGACTCCAAAGACACAGGGACAGGCAGGGTGAAGGGGGACGCCATCAGCCTGGCTGGCCTCAGCCCGCCTCACCCCACAGCTCCCCATGTTCATCTGCCCTTAACCACAATGGCTGCCTCTGAGCAACCTGCTCAGTCTACTGGTCTCCTCAGTGTGGCCAGAGGTGGAGGTTGCATATGGGGTATAATCTGAGGACGGACCAGCAGGACCTCACCCTAAAACATTCCCCAACACACTAACCTGTCAGACCTGAAATTGCACCATTTACCCAGCATCCCATTGGGTTAAGTATGGCCTTCTCCCTGCACTCCCATCCTCAGGGTGCAAATGCTGCTAGGCTGAACAACACCTTACGTCACTCCTCCCTTCGTATAAATTAGTCTACAGGTTGGTTTCCATGGTTAGAGCATGAGAATGTTTGGGACCTTGTGGTGGGGGTAATGGAGCAATTAATGGGAAAGAATCAATATTTAGATATCACTGGAGAAGGAAAGAAGGAAACCAAAAGTTATTATGCACCTACTGTGTGCTAGTCCTTTACATATATCTAATTTCTGTTTTCACAACAACCTCTAAGGTGGGCATTATCATCCACATTTTGTAGTTGACTCACCAAACTCCATCCACCCCAGTGGATACCAGATGTTAGCAGGCACAGGAATCCCCAGGAGAGCTTGATGGAGATTCCTGGGCCCCTCCCCAGACGTCCTGGTCTTGTTTGTAGGCCAGGAATCTGCAGGTATAATAAGCTCCTATGCAATGCTGATGGTGTTGGACCACAGCTGGAGCAGCAGGGGTCTAGTCACAGCCACTTATTCACCTGGCCAATGAGGGGTTCAAACAGCGGGTCAGCCCAAGCCCATCTGGGCCAATGAGACCTGAAAGGATACTTGCCAGAGGCTTCCGGGAAAGAAGCCTCGAACCTGATTGCTACCAGCAGCCACTTTACAGACTCGAGAGAAAGACGCCTAAGGATGAAGTTGACTCTGTGGGCAGGTCAGTGACACAACACAGCCTCTAAGCCGATCCTGAATCCTACTCGGGACTCCTGCTTATATGAATCAATAAACTGCCTTCATGTTTAAGCAAGGGTAGATGGAGTTTCCTGTTACTTTCAGCTCAAAGCATCCTAACAGACATTACTGCCATTTTCAGATGAAGAAAGGAAGGTTCGATCCAAGCCCAAGGTCACACAGCTGATAACCCAGGTCTGTGTGATGCCAAATATGTTTCCAATTTGTCACACTGACTAAATGGCTTCTTCTCCAGCGCCTGAGGTGACTCCCCATCTACGCTGGCACAAGTAGTTGGGGTCATAGCCACCTAATCTCCTATGACCAAGAGGTTAACAATTCCATCATCCACCCATCCATCATCCACCCATCCACCCGTCTATCCATCCTCCCCTTCACCAAGCATGTCAAGCCCTGTGCTTAGTGCTGGTGATCCACTGGGAGACAAGTTTCAGTCTTAGCTCTGAAGGAGCTCAAATCTAAAGGAAGAGACAACCCCACCATCTCAGCATCTCCTTCCACATTCCCAAGACTTTGACACTGCACTAGGCCCACGGATGCCCACATACCCAGTCCTATCTAGTTGGCAGATAATAAAAGGCCCATCTTCTTTAATTCAACTTGGATTTATACACTTTTCGAAAGTCGGATTTTTTTTTTTAACATCAGTAAAGCAATTCAAGATCTTCAGTTAATGGGGATTGTATAAACATTCAACCATCACATTTCCATGTTTATAGAGCATCAAAGTGCACTGCACATTATAAAACTTCTAATTAATCCTCGTAATACTCCGGTGTCGTGAGTAAAGGGCAGATAATAACCCTAGTTTACCGATGGGACCAGCAGCCACTGTAATTCAGCGACTTGCCCGTGGTCATGTGGCAGATCACCTGCATTTTACACCTTCATTAACAGCACATCTTATTAATTATAACAATTACATTAACAACTGGCATTTATTGAGTGACCCCATAAACCAGCTCTGTCCTGAGAACCTGACACACATTAGTACATTTCAACCATATCACAACCCTACGAAGCAGGCTCGTGCATGAGAAGACCGACGCTCAAAGAGGTGTATTTGCCACAGACCCTGACCAGTGAACCCAAGTCTCACACCCTGGCCTTTGATTTACGGTGCCTGCTGCTGGAATGCTACTGAGGACTTGTGTATTCTTGCCCGGGGTCTTCTGCTGCTTTACTGTGTGACCTTAGGAAATTGCTTGGCTTCTCTGGGCCTGGGGTTGCTCCTCTGTTAGTGGAGCGGGGAAAGTACAGACTCTGGAGCCAAACTGTAGCTTGGATGCGAAGCCTACCTCTGTCCATCATCATGTAGCCTGAAAGATGGACTTCACCTCTCTGTAACTACAGTTTCTACCTGTAAAGTGAAATTAGTAATAGTCCCATTCCGGGGAAGCCAGGATGACTCAACAGGTTAAGCACTCACTTTGCAGCCCTGGGGACCGAGAATCGAATTCCAGCCCCGGCCTGTGCAGACCCATATGCTGAACTGGGGTGTGCTTCCCATGCAGGAGGCCCCCAGTTCAGTTCTCGACCTCCCCCCGTTTGGCCCCTGGCCTGGTTCCCGCCCATTCATATGGAACAAAACCATGTCAAAAACTGATGACGTACAACTATGGAAACTGCTCTGGGCCCTCCCTCTTCTTGCTCTCTCTCTGTCTCCCAAAAAAAACAGTCCCATTCCACAAAATGTGTTGCAAGAGTGAAATGAGTTCATCCCTGTAAAACGCCTACAACAGCACCTAGTACTTTGTAGCAAGCACTCAATAAATGGCCATTCCGTATACCTGTCCTGTGATAGAAGGGTTCTGTGGGGTAATCTCTCAACTCGGATGCTCTCTGATTCCAAACAACCTCCTGTGGATTTTGGTTTAGCCATAGGGAACTAGTATAACTCTCCTAGGGTAGAGTTTGGGGTCCTCTAGACAAAAATACTTGCAATGTGCTAGCAAAATCATGATCAAGAGGGCCCTTTTGATTGCTAGAAAATCCAATGCAGAATGGCCTAGGCAGAAGAGAAAACTGTCTCAGGTAAACAGGGGTCCACAGGTAAGCCGAGCTTCAGCTGGGCACACCTGCCTCCCCTTCCTCACCACTCCCCACCCCCGCTCCATTGGCACTGAGACATCTTCAGCATCAAGTTCTCCAACGCCGTTTGCGCCAGATCTTTACCTGGAACACCATCCTGCTTCCTCTGCTTTAGAACACTCAGTCCTGAGAGCACCCACCTGGACAGAGAGGTCACTTGCTTCAGCCCTGACTGCTCTCAACCCTTGCTCGGGCAGCAGTGCCCACAGCCCCCAAGCCCACTCCTACCACCGCCCACAGAGCACAGGTGGTCATTTGCTCAATCTCCTGACTCCCCCCGTGAGACTCTGAGAGGGACCTTGCACTGGGCTCACACCCTCAGTGGGGCTCAGTTGTCCTTTTTTGAATGAAATGATATCCAGTATGTCCTGGACAGTGGGGGTGACTCACAGACAAATCCAACAGGCAGAAGAGCAGGACCAAGGCACAGAGCGCACAATTCAATTGCTTCGCATTTGTCAAGAGACCCCCGAGCCGACGAAGACAGGCGGGTCTGCAGGACGGTAGGCAAACAGGGCCAAATACCACGTCCCAGAAAGATCGGAAAGGTGTGCCCAGCAGGGCCCCTTTGCAACAAGGGCCTCGCCACCTCCCCACCAAAGGCACCCCAAGGACGGTTTTACAGAAAGCTTTGCAGATCCCACACACATGCCCGCTGCCCTGCCTCTGTGCTGTGCGGTTCACCTCCCTCTTGTCTGTATTGCAAGCTGGCCTCTCCCCTGTTTCGCCCAGGAAAGCACGAAAATGAACCGGTGACAGCATCCAGGCATCCAGGCTTTCTTGGAAGGGCTCTCTGTCCCAGCTTTCCCATTTAAAAGTAGTAAGCAGCTTCTGCTTATTCTTTTCTCTACCCTGCGCTGCCAGCCAGTCTCCTCCCGCCCCAGGAACCATGCTTGTTAACTATGAGAAGGAAGGTGTTTTGCTTTTTCAAACCACTGAACCCCACTGAGTTTCTCAGCAACTTGATACGCATTGGCGTTGACTGGGGTTTCTCATCTAGCCTCGTTAATGATTTGGTCAGAAGTAATTAAGGAGATAATTCTTACCCAATTACATTGCCCTCCATTTCCGGAGGAGGTTGCTACTTCTGCTCCCGGGCCGTATTTTCTTTTCCGAATTAATTTTGTCTTGATTCTGAAATGAGAATGGATATTTGTGTTTCATTAATTTTCATGGGAAGAAAGTGGGGCTCTGTATTTTAATTCCAACTAGAGCTCTCAAAGACTTGTAATTTTTTGTTTGTTTGTTTAAAATGTAAAACATACACAGGTTTAAAAGAAAAAAATAGCATGGAAAGTCTTCTACCAAAGAGGAATGCCTTATTCCTGTCTGTTCTCTCTCTGGATGCCCCACGCCCCCCAGACAGCAACTCTTGACACTTTTCACTGTTTCTTCCAATAATGATCCCATTGTCTCGAAATTATTTAAGTTTTACCTCAGTTCCTCAGTTTACGCATTTAAGACTTCTATGGCTTTCTGCCCCGGCTTCTTTGCGCACTTGTACACTCTCCACCCCAACTCCCACTCCCCCCCCCCGCAAAAAAAAAACAAACCCCAGCATTACCTTTAGTTCTCTGCTGCTTAATTCTGTAACTTTGAAAAATATCTTATAAGGGCAGGGCAACTCATCGATATGATACTATCGTGACGGCTACATGTCATTATACATTTGTCCAGACCCACAGAATTACAACACAAACCCTGATGTAAATGGCAGACTTGGGGTGACACTGATGTGTCAATGTAACAAATGTCCCACCCTGCTGGGGGATGCTGATAACGAGGAGGCCGTGCATGTGTGGAGGGGGCACGGGGGAAGTCTCTGCACCTGCTGCTTAATTTTGCTGTGAACCTAAAACTGTCCTAAAAACAAAATGAAGTCTTTTTTTAAAGCCCCGCTGTATTATGCTTGCATTTCTTGCCCCATTCGCCATAGTCTCTCTGGCCCCTGACTTTGTAGATTAGCTCCTTATCAGCTCTCCATGTGCTTTTTACTCTTACTTCTGCATTGTTAAGATTGAGAACACCCACCACCTTTTGCTCAGGTTTCCAGGCTTCATCTATGAATTGAGTCTAAAGGGTGAAAATCAATCAGTGTTACAGTTTTGTTTCCAGCCCTTCATCCACTCACTCGACAAAGTAGCTGCCAAGAAACCACTCAGTGTTTGGTCTCGTGCCAGAGACCAAAGTTGCAGTGTGACCAGATCACGGTCCCTGCACACACTGCAAGGCTAGAATGCAATGGAGGAGAGAGGAAAAACCCGCAATTTCCAACGTAAGCATACTAGCTGCTTAAATCAGTGGTCTTGAACTTTATGTTAAGCATACGAATATGAAATATCACAAAGAGATAAGCCAACACAATAAAAAAATATATTAAATAGAAGCTGCTTGGTTTTCACATAACCTTGTAAATATAAGCAAAGCTTTGGTGTTGGAACCTCAGCCCACTGGCCTTCCCCAATTGGCCGCGAGGCTGAAGCCAGAACACTACACACTGGGGAACTCCTCCAGGGATGGACAGACAGGGAGAGGCATCCCGGCTGCAGTTTTGTTTCATGTTTGTAAAGTGCCTTCATCAAGAGGAAGCCTTTGAAGCACTGGGTACATTTGTCCAGGACCCCCTGGCTGGAAGTACCACCCTGAGGACCGCTGGGAGCAAACATCTGCTCACCGTGAGAGGTGCCAGACCAGTCACCACGATGCCTAAGGGGCCTCTGGGCCTGGAAAGGAATAGTGCAGCTGTACTTGGCATGAGTGTCCCATCTGGGTGTGTGTGTGTGTGTGTGTGTGTGTGTGTAAGTGGGGGCATGATAGCACAAGAGACCAGATTGCCAAGTGCACTAAGAAAGCTAAAATTATAAGCTAGAGTCACTATCCAAACACGTATCCAAACACACCAACTGAGGAGGCCCAGGCTGTTCTAGTTACTTACTTTGGGGACAATTCAACGCTGCTCACTTCATGATCATCGTTGGCTCTTTGGCTCTCTTTCCCTGACTACAGAGCCTTGACCTGTCACTCTGCCCCTCCAAGCCTTGGGGTTTTGTTTAACCTGCAAAATGGGTACTTAAGAACATGTACTTCTTATGACTGTGACCCAAAGTTCCAGCAAGTGGCAGAGCTGGGATCAGAATCCAACTCTCTCTGATTCCAAAGTCTGTGCTTTTCAATAACTACAATCTACTGTGTCCGATGGCCATTCACTTATGGAAATTTCTCATTGCAATAAAGTCGTGCTGAGACCAGTTCTCCCCCTGGAATGGATCAATGGGAAGCACGAACCTATATGGTCAAAGCAGCTCCACAAATCCCGTGGCCAGGCCTTCATTACTGCCTTAAACTTGGCACTGCTTCTGCTTCTCATGTGGGAAAAAGGAGTCAATAGCTGAGTTTCTCTGGACCTTCAAGGGGTTGCCTTGGATTTTGCAAAGATGTCAACTTCATCTCCTTCCAGGGAGAGAGAAAAGGAACTGAAGCCACACAGGGACTGAACCCCTTAACCCACACCTGCTCCCCACCAGGATCCTGACAATATGAAAAGAGACTGACTCTCCTGGGTCACAGCTTGTTCACTTCTCTAGGATGAAATGCCCAACAGTTTGCTTCATTTCCAGGAATGGAAGCAAATTGTGGTTGGACAAGCAATAGAGGGAGGGCGCCGGGCAGTCAACTATACAGGCTACCCTTCCGCTTCCCCCTCTTCCCAGCTGGCGTCAGGTTCCTCAGTCATACAGTGCGGATAATAATCATCACAACACTGAAGTTCCGGGGTGGTCGTGAGACTGGATGAGAGAAGGCAGGTGAAGAGCCCAGCATGGAATTGGCAGTTGCGGGTCTCGATGCTGCTTTTCCTTCCTGGGACCACGGCAGACATTGCTCATCCACTAAAGAACCCTTTTCTGACGAGATTCGACTGCAGGGAGCTCCAGAAAGACACTGTTCCCAATGGGTAGAGTGAGGCTGCCATTCAAGTTGGAGCCCATTTGCCACCGCTAGCCTCACACATTTCCGGACACGTGGAAGGTGCTGGAGAGGCAGGCACTGTTATGGTGGGAAAACAGAAGTACCGTTGGCCAGGTGGTGGCTGTGTCCTGGGGCCGGTGTCCTGAAGCGCCTCCCGGACCCTGAACAGCAGCCCATAGGGGGTCCCACTGGCTACCAGGGCCCAACAGCCGACTGCGGGACCCCCATGTCTAGTCTTTCCAAAAGCTTCTGAGGCTCATGCATTTGATTAGTTTCTTTTTTCTTTCTTTTTTGTCTTTAACTGGGTGGATAGCACCTCGGCTGCTGGCATGCCAGCTCAATCCCAGAGCTGATGGGGGCCCATTGATGCTGGTAGCCAGTTTCCACTTCAATCAAGAGGAAAAGGTTTGAAACTGGGACCCCATTGAAAGCTATGGCATCTATCGCCCCCTACTGTTCTATTGCTGCATCGCTACCAGGGCTGACTACCTCCGGGTTGCTGAAAGCCTTTATCCGCCCTTCCTGAGTTTACTTGGGAATATCTTTGTAATCTCACGCACGTTATATTTTTCATTTATAATTTATGATTCCATTTTGTAAAAACTCCAGATACTCATGCTATAGTGATCCTGATAGTAACATTTCCTCAGCATGTCTGGTTCACGAAGCCCTGCATCCAAGCATGCCTTTGAGACTCCTCACTCTTGGATAAAGACTGGGCAGGTGCCAGGTGCAAGCCACGAGGCCCAGAGAAGGTGGCTGACCCAGTGTCACACACCTAGAGCTGGGGCTCTGAATCACACCCAGTTCTCTCCCTGCCCCTGTCACTCTGCCTCTAGCTCGAACCTTGTCAGTCCCCTCAAAGCACCACTCCCACTCCAAAAATGCCAGTGCATCATGCAGGTTTTCCTGGCAGGTGCCCAGGAGAGATGGCAGGGAGGGTTCTCCTGCATCGCATGGAACAAAGACCAATAAAACAGTCCTGTAAACTTACGCTTTTCCCCTGGAAGTTAGCTCTTCCCTCCTCCAGCCCCAAGGCTCCCGGCGCACCCCTCATGGTATATCTGACTCTGCCCTTACTAATGGGGACCGTTCGTCCACTCTCCGTGCTTCCACAGTGCCCATCTTTCATACTCACCTTCCTGCTCAGCAAAACTATCACCCACCTTAGGAAATGGAGCGGATTTAAGAAACAACTGATGGAGCAGCATTTTCCCTCTGACACGAAGGATTGGAAAAGGCTGTATTCTCAAGGAGACTGAGGACCCAAGTTTTAAACACAAGGAGACTGGACGTATCAGTTAAGAGTTCTCGGGAGAAACAGAACCCATAGGACGCATACACATGATAGATATACAGATCCAGACCCAAAGAGATGTGGCAGAAGGAATTGGCTCAAGCAGTTGTGGAGGCTGACGGGTCCGGGACCTGCGGCTGGAGAGCTGGAGCCCCAGGAGAGCTGGGGGTGTGGGTCTAGCCTGAGTGTGAAGGCCCCAGAACCAGGCAAGCTGAGGTGTGGGCCCGAGTGTGAAAGCCTGCAGGCTCACATCAGCAACAGTCAGTGCTTCAGCCCGGGAAGAAACTGATGTCCCAGCTCGAAGGCAGTCAGGCAAGAGAAGTTCCATCTCACTGCGGGCAGATCAGCCTTTTGCTCTATTCTGGCTGTTAACTGATTGGATGAGGCCCACCCACATTAGAGAGTGCATTCTGCTCCATTTAGTCTATCGACCTAAATGTTAAGTTCATCCAACAGCTCCCTCTGAGAAACACCCACAATAACATCTGACAAAATACCTGAGCTCTCAGGGGCCCAGTCAAGGTGACACATAAAATCCACCAGCACACCAAGGCTCTGAGAGCTGACCAGCTACATGGCCTTGAACACCTTCCTCTGCTTCCATTTCTCTTTGCAAAATGGGTTTGTTAATCACTGTCTCATTGGATTGCGGAAAGGAGTGAATGAGATTGGTGGTATCAAATGTGCAGCACGGTGCTGATCTGGCCCAATTCCACCAGCATATGTTGATTTAGGAGACTTGGACACCCCCTCTCATAAACCCACCCCACCCCCAAAGAAACCCAAACACTCCACATTTCCTGCACCTTTCGATGTTGCACAGCTAGAAATCTGGGGTGTGCGTGAACAATCGTGGTTGCTGAAGGTAGGAAATACATTCCGAATAATTGTAAACACTGCGTAGATCGAACACACCATGCAGACCACCCGACTGACACCCACCAGTCTGTCTCTGGTCCACGCCCCTCACTTGTAGATGGGAAACTGAATCCCCTCAGTTTCAATAGTTAACCAATGGGTGTGGATGGATTCCAGTAAGACTCCACTCTACAAAAGCCAACAGCAAGCCATAGTCAGCTGACCCCTTTATCAGATAAGGGTGGGAGAGGGCGAGGGCAGGAAGCTGAGTTCCCACTTCCGTGCGTGTGACCTCGAGGAAGTGGCTGAACCTCTGTGATCCTGGGTTTCCTTTTCAATAAAATAGGAATAAGGTTGGCATGAGGATTAAGTAAAACAATGTAAAAAAGGTCCCACCCCCAGTCTCCCCACCTGGTGTCTCGGTGCCAGCTTCCCAGAGGCCCCAAGCACCACAGGTGACGACATTCTCTAGGAGTCCCAGTCATTCATGCTGCAGAACGACCCTCCCTTTTTCTTTTTCTGAGCATTTCCTTGCGATCAGAACCAGATTGGGCACTGGGGACAGAGAGATGATGCAGGTGATGTGTCGTCCCCAGGGCTTCGCTGCAGGGGCATCAGCGTGTCCCCTTACTGAGGATGCTAAGCATGCTCATGCCAGTTCAAGTGTCTGTGGGAGGTCACCATCATTTAAGTAATTCATTCCACCTGTAAGTAACAATTCACCTATAGAGTTAGGCCCCGAGGCTGGGATGCCCACGCTTCTGCCATTCATTCAGCAGTAACAGACAGCTCAGGGCCAGGCACCGTGCCTTAGCTGGAGAGAAAAAGCTTTCCTTCCAGGGGTGGAAGGGTCCATCCCTCTCTCTCTCCCCAGAGGATCCCTGCAACTTATTCTGCCCTTAGGTTCTGAGCAGAAGCCTCCCTCATCTCCCCACCAATCCCCAACCTCCTTTCTCCTGGGTCCATAGGAAAATGAGAAAAAAAAAGGGAGGTTGAATCAAAACACTCTCTAAAGGACGTACCTTGCCTTTAGTGAAGACATAGATCCTTTAGAGAATTCAATAGCACATTTTATCATATTTTAACACATTGCGTATGGATCACGAGAATCTTTGTTTTTTCTGAGCCATGCGTTAAGGACGGGTAATGAGAATTCTCGTTTTTACACTTGACCTTTTATTTTTTGCAAGATTTATTTAATTAATGAGGTTTGGTTGATATATAACGAGCAAATATTATCAATGAATAAATTTACGTAAGGACAAAAAATTTCATTGAAAAGTTATACGGTAAATAATATGGAAGCAACAGCATTTTAAAGAGAAGAGTTCATTTCAACATGGTCTCATTTAAATACCTGCTGGAACAGAGGGGTATGAGGGTTTTAAACCCCCGCTGTACGCAACGTGCTAACTTGAAGGGTCTGCATGTGAATGAGATCATTTGTTCCAGGTTTTCCCTCCGTAGGTAGGTACTTGCCTTATATCCTTCTGACAAAAAAACTTCAGTCTCGCCAAAGAAAAGTGCCCATCACCACCATAAAGCTGCCAAAAACCTAAATATCGGTGTGCAAGCTAAGATCTCAGCGCTCATGTGTAGACTCTTGCCATGAATCCTGCCTATCTTGCTCTTTACAGCATCTCCATAATGAGTCTGAAACATGTTAATCCTGTTGTTTGTTCTTCCCAAATGGTCTCCCTTCCCCCTCACCGCTCACGAAACATCCCAGCTGTTCCCCTGATGTCTGTACCAGCCCCAGCACATTTAGCAGGAATTCATTTCCATCTTAATCTGATTCTAGGAAGTAGATCATATTTTAAGCAATAACAAAGGTGGGTTTGGAACATCCTTTCACAAAAGACAAGAGAACAACAGATATTTAAAAGACTGGTTTTCCAGCCATGACCTTCAACAAATCATTCTGATTTTCTGTCATCTAAAAACTTGTATGACAAAAATCTCACAAAATTCTAACAAAAGCTTTGGAGGTAATATCTATTAATTAATAATTAGTAACTGCTATCCTTTATTTAGCCCCATTATGCAAAATAGGAGAGGCGGGGGTGGAATGAAGCAGTGGATAAGAACGCATGCTTTGACATCACTTGAACTTGAGTTCAGATCCAGATTCTCCCACTTAATAGCATGTCGTGTGCACCTTGTGAAATCTCAGCTTGCTCCTCTGTATAATGGGAATAATAGTATCGCAAGGTCTACATAGGATCATGTATTTCAAATAAGAACACACTTAGGATTGTGTGTGGCACATACGTGAACAATAATGCTACTGGTAGGCATCCTTAGCTCTATTCCACAGATGTGGAAATAGACCTGAGGGAGTTATGTAATTTGCCCATGATTACTCAACATCTAGGTGACAGAGGCAGGACTCCAATGTGGTTCTGTCAGATGACACAACTCTTTCCATTCATTCCTGCCACCTCCCACTTCTCAACTGTCACATTACACCAAACCACTCCCAAATGCTACTATTTCAACAGTCCCAGCACATGACTAAATGTGAGTACAGCTGCCCCCCCAAATCATCCCCACTATGAGTCAGTGCTCTTACCTCCCCACACACGCCTGCCACCTTTTAACCTGACACCTTACAGAACATCACGCGGCATTTCTCATAGTCCTGCTCTCAAAGACCCAGCTACAGATCAGCCAGAGGAAGAACGCACGTTCCAGGGAAAAGGTAGACAGAGCAGAGATTTGACTTTATTTTCCAGGAAACACAGAAATGGAGGCATCCCCCATGCTCTGCAGAGCAATGGAAAAACTAATCTCTTAAAGCCAATGGTACTCCCAAGGGAAGCAAGGACAAATAATTGAAGTCAACTGTCCTAGGATGGCTTTTATGAACTCCAGCTGGGAGTCACAGAAAGCAAGACAAAGGACATCTAGGGAGGTGGGGTGGCTTTCATTTTCTCCTAATTTTTTTTTATTTTTTCCTGATTTTCTACAATGTTCATTAGTTTCATAACCAGAATACAATCTAAAAAGTAGAGCTGAATTGCAAATGTGTTACCTAGGTAGGGAGACACATTAATCAGTGCTAGCAGGAAGGAAATATTTAGCACCAGTCTGTTTATCAGTGAAGGACCTAAAGGGTGTGGGACACAGAACACACAGTTTTGATGCAAGATGAGGTGGTTTACAAAGATAAGGAATATACAATACTTCCAAAGGGAAAGAAACTGGGAGAAGTAAGAGGGTTCTGAATTCCCTAGAAACATATGGATTTTGATAATGATGAGAGAGAGACAGAAAGAGAGATGGAATGATCCCAAGTGTGGATAAACATCTAAATCATGGAAAATTCTGGGACTCCCAGCCTTAGGATCAAAAGAAAAGGAATACACAAAGTTACCATCTGCGAAGGTGTCCTTAATAAATGGAGAACCAGCTTAATCCAAAAGTAGCTGGTCAGCACTTGAAGCCAAGGCATTTGCATAAGTTATAACCATAATTATTTATTTTGCGCCCTCATTTACATGACCTGCTCCCACAGCGGGCTGATCCTTGCAAACTACATTTCCCAAGTGCCCTTGCCAGCTGGCTTCCAGGTAGGTTCAGCCAATGGGAGGAGACACAGCTGGAAATTGCAGGGTGATAGACAGCAGAGACAGCCAGGGCTTTGGCCCTCCACCTGAAACTGCATCCATCTACTCCAAGAGTCCAACTTCTGCCAGGTGGCCGAGTTCCAGAGCTTTTGAAGGCCTATCAACCCTTAGTCCCTCCAGCCCTGGAGGTGACAGAAGGGTCCTTGTTTTGCTCATCTCTAGCTTTTCTTTGCCATCCCTCACTTGGCTTTTCAGCCTTTTCAATACCTTTGTAGCTGCTCCCCTGTATTAAAATTGCCTGCATTGAACTACCTACCCCACATGAGCTCTGTTTTCCTGCCTAGACCCTGCATGATGCCGTTGTATTAAAATAAACTATCCATTTACATCATTCCAGACATTCGGATTACTGAATTTAAAGCAGCATTAAAATCTTAACATATTGCTTATATTGGTAGAATTACTCAGAATTGCTTTGAAAACATGAAAAACACTGTATTTTATTAAATGAGTACTATGTGTAAATTATTCTTAAATTAGGAAAAAAAGATAACCAAATTAAAAATTATTATTTACATATAATTCAAAACACCCTGAGATAATATTGCTGTTGACAAGGTGTTATAGTGACTTCCTGCTTGTTATATAATTACACCTATACCTTGCCATATATCAATTATTTTAGAACATAATTTGGGACAGATTATATAAATTTTTTGGAAATTATGAATATAAATGTTAAAACCCTCTATAATCTAAGTTCTGTATATATATTTTTTAAGATTTATTTTTATTGTTTTTTGACAGAGAGACAGACAGAGAGAGAGAGAGAAGTGGGGGGGCCCAGAGCAGTCTCCATAGTTGACAACATTAGTTTTCCATATGGTTTCACTCCACAAATGGGCGAGGGGCTGTGCAGGGCAGGAACTGGGCTGGGAGCCTCCCACATAGGTCCTGGCAAGAACTGAACTGGGGGCACACCCGGTCTACATAGGCCGGGGCTGGGATTCGATCCTCGGTCTCCGGGGCTGCAAAGCGAGCACTTAACCCACTGAGCCATCCCAGATTCCCAAGTTCTGTATATTTTGTAACATGCAGTTTTAACTTGAAATTATATTCATGTCCATATCAATAAGTATACATCTATAATGACTTTAATTAGTAGCACCGAATTCAAATGCAAAATCATATACTACTGTCTGGACAGGCCGTGCTTTATCCCCATGCCTACTGCTGGACAGTTAGGTGTTTTTCACTAATATTCACATTGCTGTAATGGACAGCCTCAGGGCTAAGTCGTTTCCTCCTTCTTGCATAATTTCCTGGGATAGAAGTGGAACTGCTAGGGTAAAAGGAAGTGAATTTTTAGGGCTTGTCATACATAGGGTAAAACTGCCATCTAGAAAAGTTGTAGAGATAGTGATTCGTGGATGCTTTGTAGACTTTTAATTGTGTTAGTATCAAATGGCATTTGTAAGTGTCCGGACAATCGGAACTTCCTCATTCAATGCCAGTTATTACCGCTGGCTTATTATAATTGCAATGAAACAATGGTCACAATGAGAATGGTTTCCCAGGCACCCAATTTAGTTACACTGATGAACCACCCTGCAGAAAAGTCACCACAGTGTATTCTCCCACCGGCTTCATCTGAATGCACTCATTTTCCCATAATTTCTTGGCATTTCCTTTTATTAAAAAATAAATCCTAATGTTGTAGAAATTAATTTCAAGACGTGATACTCCAGATAATCATCTTGTTATTGTTTCGCCAAACTGGTGGCTGAGAAAAGTGACTTTTATATTAAACTACAGTGAATTTAACTCCCTTCTTTATGTTGACCTGGTATCAACTTCTGAGTAATGAATTTAAGTCTTGGGAGGGCCCACCTTTGGCTAGGCAAGGCAAATGAACACAGGAAAGGGAAAGAAACCCATGAACAATTACTTGGGCAATTCACTCATAAAATCCTGCTGGGAGTGCAACGAGGGCAGAAAAGCACTTTTGCATCTTAACATTGAGCTTCAGCTCTCCAAATCAGCTGCCTATGCCGCCAACGATGATTATTAACATTTAATTCTTTGCTTTACTTTGAATATAATGCTGCTAATAGAAGCCTCCATTTTCTAATGCTTGCTATGAGTCAGGACTTGGCAATTAATTTAAGTGTCACAAAAAGATAGGAATTATTTCCCTGTTTTGTTGAAGAAACTGAGGCCCAGAGAAGTTGAGTAATTTGTCCAAGGTCACACAGCCCGTCACCAGACAGAACCAGGATTAGAGCTCAAGTGTGCCTGTCTTCAAAGCCCTTGCTACATACTACCACCGTGCCACATGGTTAAGGTGACCAGACGTCCCGCTTTTTAACAATTTGTCCTGTGTCCCGTGGCGTTTTTAAAAAGTCCTGATTTTTGGAAAGAATGCACGACAAGCTAGGGAACGGCGGGAGATAGACCAAATTTTTAATCAAGAACCCCCTCCCCCCTGGTCAATGGTGTCCCGCTTTACCGATGTTAAAATCTGGTCACCTTACGGACATGGTCCCTTTTTGGTGCAGAGAAGGATGTTATGCTGCCCAGAACCCCCTCCAACCTAATCAGACAGCTCAGATACACGCAGGAGCATCCTGCAGCCTGGTTCCACTGGTAATGGGTGTCCTAACATTTTTTTTTTCTTTCATTTCTTGGCTTCCTATCAGGTCCCAGAGAAGCCAATGAAGAGCATCAGGTCTATAAACAAGGAAATAATAAACCTCAAAAAGGACCTTACACGAAGCCGGTGAGTGAGCCCAGCATGGAATGACCCATAGACAACCAGACAGGGATGAGCAGGTTAAGGGGTGGTGCCTACAGGTCCTTGCCAAGTCCCAGGGGCACCCCCAACCCTAAACATTAAGCAGAAGACTTCCAGGAGGGCAACCCTGTAAGGACCCACTTCCTGGTTGGGCTCTTCATGGAGTGCCTGGACCAGACTTCCACCCCAACCATGCCCATGACCTGCCTAGAATTCCCTCTGCTTTCCTTCCTGGACCTGGATCCAACTCAAGAGCATTCCCATGTGCTCCAGAAGAATCTTCGCTCTCCACTCCAGCTCCTACAGCACGGTAGCAGAGGCAGGTAGCCTTGGTCTCAAATACAGGACCTGCTGCTGCTGGCTGGTAACCCACAGGTGTTATTTCTCATCTCTGTTTCCTTACCAGTAGCATGAATATAACATGGGACTGCGGGAAGGACTGGGTGAAATAATGCGTATAAAGTGCCCCTGGTACAGCCTTAACTACAGTGCCGATCGGATGCATCCCCACCCCACCAATGCTGTCCTCCAGGCAGTGTTAGCGAATTCAGGCCTAGGACCATACTCTACTTAGCCCTGTGGGGCAAGATGGGACTGGTTTTCCTCTCCCCTCATCTCCTTCCTGAGACCTGAATGATCCGAGGTGGGATCATAGTGGGGTTTTGGCCAAGCACCTCAGGGCAGAGAGGGAGACTCTTTCAGCATAAAACACACAAGGATGTAGTGGGTGGGGGTGGCACAGGCAGGGGGAATACCTGTTCATCTTGTGCATCTCCCACGCTGAGCACCCCCTCCAGACCTTTCCTTTCCCCACCTCCATCATCCAGAACAGGTACGTCCACCCTGCAGCCCAGGACGGCCTTGAGTGTGGCCCCCCACAAACTCTTAAAACGTTAGGAGATTTTTTTGTGAGTCTTTTTTAGCTCATCAGCTATCATCAATGTTCGTGTACTTTATGTGCGGCCCAAGGCAATTCTTCCAGTGTGGCCCGGGGAAGCCAGAAGGTTAGACGTGCTGATCCAGACGTTCCTCCTTCTCCATTGCCCTTGACCTGTCCAGCAGCAGAACTTGATGGAGCTGGATGACTAAGGCCAAGAGAAGGCAGGAAGGTGTGGGCATTGAAGGTGGGGCAAAGGAAAGGGGTGAAAGGGACCAAGGGAGGGGTCAAGACAGGGCCCCAGAGAACCAGATTGCCCCACTGACCCTGGGAGGGATGGGTGTGTTGGCCCTCAGGGGTCTCTGGACCTCCTGTCTAGCAAAAACAGAATGAGATGTCAGTGAAGGTGGAGCTGGGAAGAGAGCTGCAGTTGCCCCCATTATATACATTACAGCATTCCCACCAGGCGGATGGAGCCCCAGGGGCATAGGTTGCAGTAAAATGTACAAAATCATTAGGAAGTGATGTTTCAAGTTTTCATTACCCGTGTTTTAACACAACACATTTAATTGTAAGTTTATTTAACTTTTTAACAATAGATGTGTCTGATGATTGGACTGAAAATTTCCTGAACATCTAGCAGTCAGTTTTGGTTACAGGCGGGCTCACCACTGCTTGCTGCCCTCCTCAGGCTGGGTGGAGTCTTGGCGTCTGGGTCTTAGTGCAGACCAAAGCATCTATTGGTACCTCTGGTTATCAGTTCTCGCCTACAGAGTACAGATTACTGTGGAAAGTCACCTCCCAGGCTCCAGGGTCTGGTACGTGTTTGTAGCTAGGGATCTGGGATAGAGTCATTTAACTGTAAGCTGATAATATTCAGCTGGTAGAAACCAACATGGTCATAATGGTTGTGGATGGCAGTGTCTGTTCTGATTGACTGGCACATGGCATGCACACAGCTCCGTAGTTTGAGCCTCCTCTCTGATCCAACGTCTCTGTTAATCCTTCTGAAGCCTGGAATGTCCTTTAGGCATAACGGTGGAGCTGAGGACAGGTCTAGGACCATCTTGGCCAAAACCCCATGTTCTCTCATTCTCAAGCTGGTCAGCTAGCGCTTAGTCTCATGGTGTCCAGCTTCTAAGACAGAAGGGAAGTGTGTAAGACTGTTTTATAAAGCCCCTGGACCTCTGAAGCTTTAGGCTAGGAACTGACAAAACATCACTTCTACCATATTCTTGTGGCCAAGTGAGTCACAAATCCAGCTCAGATTAGAGGTGGGGAAATAGACCCCACTTTTGAATGGGAAGAGCTGCAGTGACCTTGCAAAATAATAGAGATTGGGGGTCATTTTTTTTCAATCTACCATAGTCAGATAGCTGATGCTGAGCCAGTCTTTCAGACAAATTAATATCCGCATTTCCCCGCCACCCCCCAATCTGTACATATCACTCTTCAGAATGTAAAATGAAAACCAAGTCGAGAATCCAGCAGGCAGCAGTGAGAGTAGAGAAGTTGCAAACCTACTGGGAAGTGAAGCCAGAGGGGCCATGCAGAGCTATGAGGAAGCCAAAGGGAAAAGGGAAAAATGACTGTGGGTGAGCACATGCTATAAATAAATATGGGGAAGGAACCAAATGGGAAGTTTGAGGAGAAAAGAGCACACCCAAGAGAAGAAAGTCCTCGGGTAATGCCAGTGCTCAACCTAAAGACTTTCAACCCCCTGCTGCTGAGGTTCCTGGCTCATCGTCTGGAGGAAATCTCTAGTTCCTCTCCTTATGAGGCGCCTGATCTTGGGTTCCCATGAGATTTTTCATATCCTCTATTCGAAGACATGTACTCTTACAATATACCCCTCTTGAACGGGCTAGCATGCCAACCAAGGAGCCTCACAAAAATGATTTCTTAGTCCACAAAGATAGAGAAATCAAGAGGCAGTATGACACTTTTATTATCTCACCCTATTTCTTAGGCTGCTTTATGAGTTAATGGTGTTTTATATGGGACATTCACTTTGAGATATGGTTTTTGTCTGAGCTAGTAGGTAGAGTTAGCTTCTCCAAACTTTTTTGAAGCAAAAGATGAAACTAATAATTTTATAAAAGTTAGATCCAGGATGATAGATGTAATATAGGTACCCCATTTCTCTTTCTTGTGCCCAAGGCAGACATCACTAATGGATCACAGCACTCTTCCCATTGGAACCCAGACTTGGTCCCCAAAATCCTCTAACCCCCACACTCCAGGCAGCCACCACTACTAATTAGAGTTGTTACATGAGATACAATTTATTTGTCACCTCTAAATTAGAAGACTAAAAAGGAGACTTTGTTATCTATAATGACACCTTATTAACTCAAATTGAGGGTTGAAAAATAAAAGAAACCAGCAGGAGAAACAGACCTTATTCAAATTCCTTTAGGAATGAGGCTGATTTTAATTATTAGTGAATTTAAATAGTTGGAAAAATTGTTGTTGCCAAGTGGCGTTTATTGACTGTTCTCAATAGCTTTGATCATTCAACACCCGGGACCTCCACTTCCATCTCCTGTAACCCGGAACGTCTTCATTGAGAAGTTTAAACCTCATTCTTCCCACTGCCCCTCCCCCAGACTTGAGACTTGCCTCAAAGCCCTTGAATTGTTTAAGAGCATGGATTTGTGTGCTGGTCACTACCTTCAATGCAGGCTATGTGAAAGCTTCCGAATTGCACTTTATGAATCATTCAAAAAAGACCTTAGTCCCCCCTCCCCACACGTCACATCACCCCCATAGCCAGCGGATAAACATTAATAAAAGCAAATGCTTAGTCCCGTGTCCTTAGCCCAGACTAATCAACACAGCCATACACCCAAAGGGTAGGTCACTGCTCTGGGCTGGAGGAACGTGGCTCAAGTTAATTGCATTTTTATCATCTTAAATGTGACTTGGATACCCTGCCCATATATGCATATGTTTTTTTCTGTTTCTGGAGTCTTCATGCGTCTTTGACACCTCTAGTTAACCACAATTCTTTCTAGGGCAAGTTTTCTGCTCTCCTTTCTGTGCACCATTCTCCACTAAGGGTAAATATCCTTTTTAATTCCTTTCCTTGTGGCTAGTGCTGCCTCAAAGGGTCCCACATGATAAAGAACTTCACGAGAAGACCATGTATTCAAATGTAAGTATCAAAACATCTCGAAGTCTTGAGCCTTTCCTTACGCAGGAGTGGGCACGAAACTGTTTTCTGAAATTCTTTCCCAGCTGACAGGCAGCGTGCTCAGTCTTACAGCCAGGCATGGAGGGCTCACATAGCATAGCTGAAAATTCACTGGCTTTGGAGTCGGCTGTGGGTTTAAATCCCAACTCTACCAGTTACCAGCTGGGTGGCCATGGAGCAAACCAATCCCCTTCTGCAGGCCTCAGTTTCTTTATCTCTGGTATGGCGTATAACATGCTGGGGTGGTTGATCGATATCTGTTGAGTGCATTCATGCATGCATGCTTCAGAAGTCCCCTGGCATTTTCCAGGCATTAGGCCTAAGGGAGAGGAGGGGAGGTGATGACATGCATCCTTGAAAAGATCATGTGGCCGGACCGAGCCAGGAGGCAGCCTAGCTCAGAGCAGTAAGTCCAGGCCTGCCTCCTGTCCCATGAGCCCCTGCTGGCTTCAAGCCACACTGCTTAGGTTCAAATCCCAGCTCCACCACTTACCAGCCAAAGAGCAATGAATAAGCTGCCTAATTTCTGGGATCCCTGAAGTGGGGATTGCAATAACACTCTCTCCCTCTCACGGGGCTGTTGTGAGGATTAAATGAGTTAATACATACAAAGCACTCATAACAGTGCTCAGTAAATAGTAGCTGTGCATACTGCATCACTCATGTTCCCCGGGTGGCCGTCACTATTTTATTAATACGATGCTGATCTCACGGATCTCTCTGTCCCTAATCATGGGGCTACAGCCAGCACATCACACCTGAACCCAGATTCTGAACCTGGGAAGCCATGTTTATGCACAGCTGGAGCAAATAGGATGGGGGAGCAAAGTCAGGCTAGATAGTTCATAAGTGGAGGCTGTGCAAATGCGGCTGTTAGCACAGAATTTCCATATTAATTTTAAATCCCTTCCTATTGGGATTGTTCAACAAGCCGCTACTCTAATGGATGTAGCCACAAGCAGGACAATGAAGCACTAATCTACCACTTAGCGTAGACGCTGCATGCATTAAGCCCTGTAATTTTTCTAACTTTTTATTGAAATATAACATAATACAGGAAAGCACACAAATCATTAAGCACACAGCTCAATAGATGTACACAAAATGAACCCACCCACGTAACCCACACCCACATCAGTAAAAGGAACATTACCAAACCCCCCAGAAAACCTCCTCTCGTGCCCTCCCAGTCACTACCCCACCCCAAAGAAGATCGCTGTCCTGATTTCTAAGACCTGTAATAAATTAGTGTTCATGACATCAAAGCCCAGACCTCGAAACCATTTCCCATCCCCAGGATCTCACACATAAAATCTTTGTCCTACTCAGCACTGCTTTTAATCCCAGCCCCGCCGTAAGCGATTACTTTGATGGCTTTCACTCAGATGAGCCCATGGTTGGAATCCATTCACCTTTCTTAGTGCAGGTGAAGACTTCCATTTGCCCTGAACATTAATAAAGGCAATGGCTTGTTCCATGTTCGTAGCCCAGAACTGATAAGCACAGCCACACACCCACAGAGTAGGTCATGCCTACCCAGCTAATGGCCTTTGACCACATCTTTGTCTCTGTCTTCTCTATAATATTAACTGATATTTTGCTGTCATGCTTTCCCTTAAAAGTAAATTAAACATTAAAAGGTCAGAAACACCATGAGTTCGCCAAGCTCATCTCAGAGCACTGGAAAAAGTGTGTAGGGGCAACACCTGGGATGCTAGACCGAAAGCCATCTGCAGCCCACTGAGGCAAGTGACATTCTGTCGTTTGTCCAGCCTACGGCACACATGAGTGCAATACAAGCATAATAATAAAATGGCAGGCAGTTTAAACCCTGTTGCTCCAAAATGAATGCTTGGAAATATATTTCAGAGGGTATGAATTTCTTCATGTTTCTATTCCAAAAGTCCCTAAGAACAAGAATCATCTTTAAAACCAGTTTCCCAGTCACCAAGCCCTCACCTGTTCTAATGAATTGACAGGGAGTATAGTACACCATGGCTTTTAGAACCAGCCTGAATCTTGGCTCTACCCCCAATAAGCTGTTTAAACATGGACAAGTTACCTAATCTCTCTGAGTCTCATTGCCCTCATCTGTGAAATCTACCTCACAGGGGAGTTAGAATTACCGTATTTTCCGGCGTATAAGACGACCCCCTAACTTTACAGTTAAAACATAGGTTTAGGCCTATATTCGCTATATAAGACTACAGCCTGGGGGTAGTCTTATACAGCGAATATAGGCCTAAACCTATGTTTTAACTGTAAAATTAGGGGATCGTCTTATACGCCCAGTCGTCTTATATGCCGGAAAATACAGTAAATGAGTTCAGACACACATATCTGGCACTTGGATCACGTAAGTAAGAGTTAAACACACAGATACAACCAGAACGGCCAATCCTCCTGAAGTTTATACTTCATCCCAATTGCCTGACCACATCACTGGGGTTCTGTTCACTCTTTAGGTGAGATTTCCTCATCACCTGTGAGGGCTCCCAGAATTGTTTCATTCCTGTCTGTCTGGAAAATCAGATACTACAGAGTACATAGCTAAGAAGCTCAGCAGGCTATCATTTGTTCTCTGCCTTGAAAGACAAAAAATAACGTACTTTTCAGACACTGTTTTTAAGATAACATCAGTTAGTACTTGGAAAGCATTAGAATAGTTGCCACAGTTAAAATGGTAGCTTTTGTCATTATTAGTGTGCTTCTTATTACTATTATTTCTGTTGGAAGTAGAGTCAAGATCTTGACTCAATGCAAAGAGAAAGACTGGATAAAAGCTGAACCAATCTATGTCCTTCCTCCATACCCTACAATCCTATCAATGAGGAAAAAATGAGCACTTACTAATACAACATAAAGACCGTTTCTTTTGTAACATGAATGAGGCTACAAATTCAAGTCACACCTTTTATTTTTCCCGTTAGCTATATGAGCCATCCCATGAATTATTCGCAGGAAGTCTAGAGTCTCTCTCTAGGAGCTTCACCTTCCCTTTAACTGCCTAATAAACAGAAAGTTTCTTGGTTACCTTCCACACCCAGAAAAGGAGAACGTTGCTATGTCCTCCACCGCCATCGTTTCTTACTGCCACAAGGTGTCGCTGTCGAGAACAGGTCCCCCAACGCCACACTGGCCTTTCTTCACTGAACTCTATCTCACTGATCCATCACCATTATAGTTCTCAAAATCCACAGGGTTTGATTAGATGCTTTCCTGCAGACAATCAGGCTACCTGCATACGGGAGGTTACCTTTAGGGGCTCCACGATGCCCTATTTCTTCTCAGTCTGAGGGAAGCTGCCCTCGTGTCTATCCAAAGGGGTTTTCTGACCCTTTCCTTGCTGAAAGCCTTGCAGGGAGAGCACAGTTTTGTTCTATTGAGGCACTTAGATATATTACATAATTTCAATAATTGGAAAATGACGTGGACTGAAATGTTTCCCCAAAATCAAACCTCACCGCAACCTCACCAGACACACCTTGCCATACCCCACTTAGAAATTTGCCTAGTGCTGGGAAAATTGGAAAGCCACATGCAAAAGGCTGAAGGTGAACTGAGATCTCTCACCATATACCAAAATTAACTCAAAATGGATTAAAGACCTCCAAATAAGAAAGGAAACAATAAATTGCATAGAAGAAAACATTGGCGCTAAACTTATGGACCTGGGATTCAGGGAGGACTTTATGAATCTGACCTCATTGGCAAGGGAAGTAAAAGCACAAATAAACAAATGGGACCTTATCAAGCTCAAAAGCTTCTGTGCTGCAAAGGAAACCATCAACAAAGCAAAGAGGCAACCAACCAACTGGGAGAAAATATTTGCAAACAATGCCTCTGATAAGGGGCT
>PVKE010017342.1:0-30820 GCA_004027555.1 Craseonycteris thonglongyai
TTCCTTCCTTCCTTCCTTCCTTCCTTCTTTCTTTCTTTCTTTCTTTCTTTCTTTCTTTCTTTCTTTCTTTCTTTCAAGATTTATTTTATTGTTTTTGACAGAGACAGAGAGAGACAGATAGAAGGGGGAGGGCCCAGAGTAGTCTCCATAGTTGTACATCATCAGTTTTCAACATGGTTTCATCCACACAGGTGAGTGGGGGTCAAAGAGGGCATTGGAGGCATGCTCCCTTGAACCAGGGACTGAACTCAGGAGGTGGGGGAAGAACCAAACTAGGGGCCTCCTGCATGCCTGCATGGAAACACACCCCAGTCCAGCATATGGGTCCGCATGGGTGAGGGCCAGGACTCAGTCCTTAGTTCCCAGGGCTGCAAAGAGAGCACTTAACCCACTGAACCATCCCAGCTTCCCCTCTGTGATCTTTCTGAGGGGTCCACAAAACAATGGTGTGAAGGTGGTCCATACATGAGCTTTTGTAGTGACTCTATGAAGTTTAAATCAAGTTGTCTCTCTTTAGCTTGCATGACCAGAAAAGGTACAGTTTTAATTCTCAACGATACCAAGTCAGGAGAATGGGAGAAAAATTGGAAACATTAGTTTGTTAAGGTGTAGGCAGACATTGAAATTAATGAGAACAATTTATGGTTCAGTACAGTTAACAGGTAGAAAACAAAAGCTCAAAGACAACTAAAATTACTAGGCTATGACACCCACAAGTTTGTACTATAGTTTGCTGTTGAAATATAATTTTTATCCCTATCTTCACCCTCATTTCTATCCGAGATTATCCCAGTAATTCTCATTTGTTTGCAAAATAAATCTAGTCTCATTAAATTTGGCTTGCTTATTTACATAAAGACAGCAAGAATAATGATTGATGATGTAGGTTCTTTTAAGTCTGCTTTGAGGAAGGTTTTCATAAGGAATCTCAGATTGGACTTCTAAAAGACTTAAGGCTAGGAAACCAAGACAACCAATTATGATCAGATTTCATCTGTGATACCTGTACATTTGTGTAAATTCCTCTCTTCTAGAAGTCCCTGAGATACCCCGAGGTTCCAGGGCCTGCCGGGAAATAACTTTCCTTATTCACCTTGTAAGGCTGCCAGGAACCCTGTAAGCGAGGTATCAGCCTGATTTTTCCCAAAGGTTTTATTTGCTTCATTAAGTCAACTTCTATTTCTTATAGCTATCTGGTCATATCTGTATATTTCCCTCAAATATAAAAATTTCAGTCAAAACCTTGGTACTCTAACCAATGTTTCTAATTAAGTCCAGTTAATAGGAGAACAGATTTTTGTTAAATTTATGTAAATAACTATATTACCATGAAAAAGAGACTATTTACTGAGTTTCTGAATTCTGGAGGGCTCAAGTAGGGAGAAAAAGTAATTGCTTCATCCTTCTTAACAAAGGCAGACATTACAAAATTCCTGGTATCTTAAGTGAGAAGAGAAAAACGTTTCCATAAATCTGGAAAAACAAAACATTAAAGAACCTTAATGAACCAACAATGTTTCAAACAGTAAGTCATAAAAATTATAATTATCCTCATCAGTTCATTCAGTCTCATGAAGTTATTATTATTGTTATTTTTTAGAGATTTATTTTATTGTTTTGAGAGAGAGAGAGAGACAGAGAGAAGGGGGGTTGGGGGGTTGGGTAGGGATAGAGCAGTCTCCACATTTGTATGTCATTAGTTTTTGACATAGTTTCATTCCACACAGGTGGGCACTGGGCTGCAGAAGACAGGAACTGGGCCAGGGGTCTCCCGCGTGGGAAGCATGGCAGGGGTGGGAGCTGAACTGGGGGCCTCCCACATGGGAAACTCCCCCCTGGTGGGAACCAAACTCGGGGCCTCTCACATGGGAAGTACACCCCAGTTCAGCATATGGGTCCCCATGGGCCAGGGCCAGGACTCAATTCTCAGACTCTGGGGCTACAAGGTGAACGCTCAGCCTGATGAGCCATGCCAGCATCCCAAAATTATCTTATTGACCTTAATCTTTATTAGCAGTTTTGGGAATTTCTATTTTTTTTTTCTTAGAGTTTTGTATATTCTTGCCTGTTTCAGTGGGATGATCTGAAAGTTATCAGAAACTTGTTAAAGTCCTTTCCCTGAACCTTCCTGAAGATTAAGAACTTCTGCAGAAACAGTTTTTGCAAAATCATCAGAATAAAATAATAATTGTAAATGCCAACCATCACAAATTTTACTTCTTTTGTGATAGATAATCTTTTTTATTGTTTAATCAGTTAATATTTTCAAGTGATTTTCTGGAACATAGTTAAGCTACTTTGAAACAGTTTGATCCTAATAGGTGTAATAGACTAAGAAATTGAAGTAAAGAGGGTTAGAATTAGAAGATAGTTTATCTAGATGGAATAAGCTTTAAAAGAGAAATGTATATGTAAACTAAGGTGAAAGAGCAACTGTGTATGGTGGTACTTAGAGACTTATTTTTGCTCTCAAACCTAATTATATGGATTCTGGGAGAGTGTAGTAGAATTTACTTGAAAACAGTGTAATATAAGTAGTCCTACTGGGGACAGCCAAGTTTAATTCAAAGCAAGAAATAGAAGAAATTTTGGAGAAGAGATTAAAATTTCTAAGATGTTCAAATATGAATATAATGTAAATCAGTAAGACAGATTAATAGAAAAATATGAGAACCTAGAACTAAAAGAAAATAGAAAACTCAAATTACATTTTCTTCAGCTAATTTTCTCCTAATATTTTAGAAGTATCAAAAACAAAATTTGCCCATGTTTATATTTTTATTCTATTAATATTTTATTATAATTTTATATATTTTTTAGTATCCTTTTTCATACATTTAGGATTTAAACGTGTATGTTATATATTTTTAAGTTTTTATTTTGCCTTGTGTTATATAAGCAATTACATATGTCATATAAATATATTAATATATAATTACTCTTTTTGGAAACAGAATAAAATATAAATAGTGTGTATATGTTGGAATTTTTGAACCTTCACAAAACATTTTGGGTTAAGGTAGTTCAGTCAAGAAGGAAAACCTTAAACCCAACACTTTAGATTTGGTGTATAACATTTTTATCATAAAAACCCAGGAATTCACATACACTGCATTTTTAGGCACTGAAGGTAAAGTAAGAAAAAATAAAACAATCTAGGAAATGAAAAGGCCAAGATGAACCTTTAAACAAAAAACAATTAACAGTAATTCTGTTCTAAGAAAACAGATTAATGATTATATTTGTCAACATTGCTATTAACACATGTTCTTTTAACTTGATTTCTCAATAAAAAATGTCACAGGAGAATGTGCTACAGGGTCCCTAGTATCAACTTTACCCCGAAGTGTTCTCATTAACTGTACCAGAGGGTTTGCTGTGCTGTCTAGTTAATGCTTTCTATCTGCTTTTTCACTGGCCATCATGTATCATTGTTCAGCGAGTGACAGCAGTCAGGTTATTAAAGGTGTAGATATTAAATTAACAACAGTAGTAAACACTGTAGCTGTACTTCACGTCTCAGCAGAACCAATGAAGTGTATGACACTGAATCCATGCTGATATGCTGCAGTGACAGATGGGCGTCATTTAACACAATACATCAGTGGGCAACCCACATACCACAGCTGTCCTCCACTAAATGAATTAGATCAGGGTAATTAATCTAAAGCAGAAAGCATTATGAAAGTAGATCTTAAGCAGAATTAGAGAAGAATAAAATAACCTGCTCAAAAATTGGAAAGGATTTATATACTAACAGTATTTTAGTGCTGCCAAGGTTTCCAGAAGTTATTTAATTTTCTTTAAAAAAATTAGAAATATTGTCCCTTTTGTGGAAAAACAAACTCACCATTTAGACTAAAATAATGATGCTTTTTCCTTTATTTTTGTGCTAACAATAGATGCTGCTAAGAAATGCAGCTTAACCTGGTATGTATGGTTACGTTTTTTGAATTAAAACAAAACTCATTGTCTTTGATCACACGTTTGTTCCAGGTATACCGATTTGAGGTCTAGTGGTTGCACTGATAATAATTCACATGTTAAATTTGCATTCTTGATAGATTTTAAATAGAGAGCTATATGAATGGAGAGATAGATGATACACAGATGATAGGTAAGTAGATAATTTTTTTCTTCTTAATTTCAATTTCCTATCAAAGTTTATTTAGGTTTAAAAAGTTGGTCTTGCAAAAAACAAGTCTTAAAAACTGGAGTAATTTCTTAAATATCTCATTTATTTCAAGAATCTGCTTAAGCTACATTTCAAAAATGTATTTAATAAATTAGCATAATAACTAGTATTTTGTTCATTTACAATGAGTTACATTTAAGACCAAAATACTTAAAATTTAATATAAAATGATGCTTCTTAAAATGATTGCTTAAAGTGTTTTTTATAACCTTAAAGTACCTATTTGTGATGTATATCTTTAAAAAAGAAAATGCTCTGAATATTAAATTTAAAAATTGCCATTAGACCATACCCATGGTATGAACAAAAGTCAGAATCTACATATAAAATCATGAAACAAACAAATGTAGTCTCTCTAACATTCAGCATTAAGTCAATGTGCACCTAATTGTACTTATTGTTTTTTAAATGGAAAGTACCCAAAGCTGAGATACTATGTTCTAACTCATGAATACCTACAGATTTAATTTCTAAAGTTTCTTTGTACAGTTCTGATATCTTCCTATAAGAGATATTTATGACAATTGTGGCCATTGATCAAGCAGCATGTCATCTGCTTCATTGTTACATTTCTCTAGTTTTTGCTATCTTTCTAGTCTCCTTTCCAAAAGCACCTTTCTACTACCTCTCATAAAGATGGAAAACCTGCTGCTAATTACTGCAGTAAAAATTTTTACCCCAGCAGGAGACATCCAAACACCAATCCTTCTTTTTTAAAGAATTTGATAGCTTCCTGTTAAGTTAATACCTCTTAGTTGGAGGTTTGAAACAGTCACATCGAAGTATTGTGTGTTTATCGTAGATGCCTAGCAAGCTGCAGCTGGAAGAAGCTCCCACTTGCACAGCATTTGATTTTTAAACTTCATTATCTTGGTCATCCATATTCAGAGTAAATTGTGGACTAACTGATTGTCTTGTTTAAGTACCGTATTAAAGCTAAAACCATGTTTAAAGGGCAGAAAAATAAACACATCTCACTTAGTATGAAAGGATACTCATTCTTTCACCATAAATTCTTGAAGAAAAAAAATTTTTAAAAAAATTAAAAAAAAAATGCTGATGTCTGTTGAATTACGTAATTATCTTAATCTCATAAGTACTTTTATCTGAAAATATAAATGATTAAATACATAAAGGAAAGGGACTACAACATTTAAATCAATTCCACTGAATGAGAACTGTGTTAAGTATAAGGTTATCCTGCAATGGTCTTTCTATTTTGACCAAAATAATGAGCTTGTGTTAGTTTTACAACATTAATAAGGCTAAATTTTAGTGGGGTTGAACATTTTTTTATGGTATGGAAAACTGTCTGAGATACTATGAGTTCAGTTTGGATAATCGCTGAGCAGGAACAATTCAAAGACTAGTTTTAGTTGTTGCCCTACCTCAAGATATTTTGCATGGTAGAAGTCCTTTACCTGTATCATTCTCTAGTATCTCCATATAGTTTAAGCTCTATACTCTGATACATGAACAATAATAAAATACTATTATAAATTAATTTTATTGCTGTGACCTGTGATATGACAGCACAGAGTGACTGGAATATCATACTGCCCTTTACCTACAAATCTGAAATTACTGAGTCACCAATATTATGAATATTTTTAGTCATATTCACATCCTGAGCCTTTTTTAACCTTGAGAATATTATTGTAAATATCTCAACTTGTGTTCTTTTATCTCTAAAATATGAAGAATAACCTTCAATTGCTTTGAAGCATAAACAAGAGAAAGAAAACATATTTAGTCCTGAATAAAAATATTTGATTACTTAACTTGTTGCTTTATGATAAGCTTAAGAGAATTTTGAAAGAAAACCTCTTTTTTTAAAGATTTATTTTTATTTTTGTTTTTTGACAGCGAAAGACAGAGAGAGACAGAAGAGGAAGGGCCCAAAGTAGTCTCCATAGTTGTACGTCACGTCATCAGTTTTTGATATTGTCCTCAGTTCAGCACATGGGTCCTCACAGTCCAGGGCCAGGACTTGATCCTCAAACGAAGGGCTGCAAAATGAGTACTCAACCCACTGAGTCATCCTGGCTTCCCTGAGAACCGTTTTTTTTTTTATTGTTGTTGTTTTGTTTAAGACTTGGTTCATCAGTTTTTAAATCTGCCAACATATAATCTTTAACCACTATAAACATCTTTAATTATTATAAAAGCAATACATCTTTATAATTTTGACAAAAGACCCAATTATAAAAATAGATAAATTTTTATTAAAATAATGTATATGAAGATTAAAAGCACACATTAATTAATTAGGCTTTGCTACATATTTGTTTGTTTATTTATTTTTTATTGTTTTTGACAGAAAGAGAGAGAGATAGAGATACAGAGACAGGGAGAGAACTGAACTGGGGGAACTCCCCAGTTCAGCATATGGATCCGCACGGGGGGGGGGCCAGGATTCGATCCTCGGTCCTTGGTGCTGCAAAGTGAGCACTTAACCCACTGAGCCATCCCGGCTTCCCCATGCTACATATTTAACAATGTCTACTTATGTATCTATTTCTTCTTTCTGAGAAAGAGAAATAGGATTATCCAATGCAGGTGTTTTGTGCGGGTGGATATGGTCACTGTGCCCAGCCTCTTACCCCTCCACATACACTACATCTCTCACTACAATTTACTTCCGAATCAGCAACAGTTCTCGGGTGATTATTGACAAAAGGTGAGCTAGTAGCGCTGAAATCAGTGGCTTGTGGATTTAGCTCTGACCCTTAGTATATTCTTTATCATTATGTACAATGGATCAAGATTGCAAGGTTTTGTCTTTCCTTTATCCAAATCTTTGTAATTATTTTTATCTTGTTGTGGCTCGCATTCAAATGTTATTCTCTGGTACTATGCACTGTGTTCTTATTAATAAGCTTGGATTTGGGAATGCTTGTTGAATTAAAATCAAATCCCAAATACAGATCCCGGAAAAGAAAAAAGTGCTCACAATATGTCAAGGTCGCTAGAAATTATTTCTACTTGATGAACAAAAGAACTGAAATTTGGGAATATATTACTTGCGTAGTGTGTTTTATAACCTTTCTTTTATCTGTTAATTAGCACTTCAACTAAGAGATAAGTCAATGATAAGTTAAAAAAAACTTTCCAACTTCCTCTTAAGAATATGTGCTAAAGACAAAAGACACATTGAGGCTAATACTAAAGTGAAGTGAACTTTTATGTTACTTTAGATGTCTTTTAAATCCATGCTAGAACTCTTCTCTAATATCAATTAACAAAAGAAAGGCCTACATAGTACGAAGTAAAAGATAATTTTATATGTATGTACCTATATACATACACATATATGTATATATATGCACATACATGCATATATGAGTATGTATGCATATTATGCATGTGTGTATTTCTTGTAGGATCCAGAAAAATACTTATAGGAATATATATTTTTTTACTTTATGAAAATGGTCGATTTAATGATCCAACTTGATCCATTTTTCTCTGAGAAAAGTCTAAAACATGAGAGATCTAAATGAGATACCTAAGCAAATGTACGTAGAGAATCCATGAAAGTGCTATGGTGAATGTTACGCGTACAGAATATTTCCAGGCATTGCCAGCCTTGCAAACTAATGGAGAGCCAGCCCAGAAGGAAGCAAGCTTAGAATAGGTGATTATCACAGCAAAGTTTATGGAGACTTGTGCAATTTTACAGCCATAAGAGCTATTGCAGTTGTTAATAGATTTCATTCATGCTAATGTTTAACATTTGGGACATTTCAATTACTATTGCTCACAGATTTCAATGAATGTGCTTTCAATTTTAGTTAAACTAGTAGGTATTAATTAGCATATTCTATTATATGATATTCATGCTTGGATGACAAAAAGGCCTGCATTTACATTTCAGCATCACTATTTGTCAGCTCTGTGACCTTAAAAGGCAATGTTACCACATTTGCCCTGTTTCCTCCTCATCAAATGAGTTTGACTTATGTCATTACTTTCATAAGGTGTAAATATGATTATATATGTAATACCTTTAACATAAGACCCAACACATAGTGGGTGCTCTATAAATATATAGTTAATTCTTTTCTGCTTTTCTTTTCTCTAAGTGGCAGTAAAGTTGCAAATGGTCTTTAAATCTTAAAAGCACAGTTCTAAATAGAAATTGAGCTTTGAATGTAATTGGCAATAATAATGTAATCTTTAGTTATCAGAAATGTGATACCTATAAGCTTTAAATTGATTTTAGGTAATTCCAATTTCTAGCATGTGTGTGTGTGTGTGTATGTATATATATATATATATATATATATATATATATATATATATAGTATGTTAATATATTGAGATCACAGTATATGTATATGTGTGTGTATGTGTATACACACATATGTGTGACTTTTAACTATTATATGAACAGTTGTTCTCATTAGGAGCCACCTGTTAACTTCTGACATATCTCATTTTGATTATATTGGTTAGACTCCCTCAGAATAGATATGCTTTTATTGCTTATTGCTGTGTTATGGTTGAATGACTTAGGTGAAGCTCATTACATCTTTTTCAGTATAGGGACTTTATGTCTCCATCCAGACATAGTGGAGGAGACTTTGCCTCTACAGAGAATTTTATAATATACCTCTAACCCTGTTCCCTTTATCGTTAACATTTTATATTTTATGGTATATTTATCACAAATAATGAACCATTTGGATCCATTATTATTAAGTAACGTCCGTACTTTATTTCTGCTGCAGCTCTCTGGGGTGGGGTGGGAGTGGGGTTTAAATCTGTTGTCTGACATGTTCTGTTATGTATATGCCTGGATAGAAAATTTAGCTCTGATAACTTTGCTATTGAATACTTGTTAATGAAAATTAAACAAGAATGTATTGGGTACATTCTGAACGCCTGGCAGTGGCTAGTTCCTTGACTTTCAGTGCCTTGTAGTAAACAATTCTTTTCTTTCTGATTCCTGTAATGCTGACCTATTTACTACCTTAACATAACTTAGGTAGGTGACTACAAAGTATATGCTATGAACAAAGATTTTAATTCTCTAAAAGGGAATATTGATAGGGAAATAGTGCAGCTGGGGAATCTCTCATACACACACAAAGATCTATCATGTATTTAATTCTTTTCTTTTAAGGTAACCTAAAGGCACTATATTTTTACAGGGAGATTAACTTGTTTGAGAACAGAAGCTATTAATCTCTCCCATAACAAGCTGCTGAATCTTTCTCATTCATTCTGTCAATGTCATTTTACAACTGAATTTGAGACAATTTTTGCAAGAATAATATGTATAAGTATTTGAAACTGCTAATATTCTCAGTTGAGTATTTCTAATTATGTCTTCAGTTTATATTTGCTTAAGGCTTTTATGTTGCAATAATCCCTTATTCAGTTTCTTCCTTTTTCATTGTATCACATTTGGCTGGTGTTAAAATGATGGTATTCTTTGGCTGATAAGTCTCTACTTACCCTGCATAATGGAATGCTTCAATGGATTACATTAAGGAAATTACTGATCAAAAAGATGGGCAAAATAATATATCTTTAATGATTGAGCAGAACTAAAAACAGTTACTTGAACAGATAAAACTTTTCTCTGAAATTCAATGCATAGCCTACTTTTAAATGAGGAAAGGAATACTGATTATTTTACCAACCCATGTAGACAATAGATTCTCCCTCATAAATATAATTTATAATGGCTCCTAATTTTTTCTCGTTTTTACCTTTTTGGCTGTGCAAAAAAACACACTATATCTTAAAATTTTTTAATTGTTTATTTTCTTAAAGATTTATTTTTTGTTTTTGACAGAGACAGGGAGAGACAGAGACAGAGAGAGAAGGAGGAGGGCCCAGAGCAGTCTCCATAGTTGTAGTCATTAGTTTTCGACATGATTTTGTTCCACACAGGTGGGAGGGGGCCTTGCAGGGTGGGAACTGGGCTCAGGGCCTCTGGCATGGGAGGCACGCCCCCTTGAACCAGGGGTTGAACTTGGGGGTGAGAACTGAGCTGGGGGCCTTCCCCATGGGAAGCACACCCCAGTTTAGCATGTGGGTCCACACAGGCAGGGGCCGGGATTTGATCCTCGGTCCCCAGGGTTGCAAAGTGAGTGCTTAACCCACTGAGCTGTCCTGGCTTCACCTATTTTAAGACTTTTTTAAATGAGCAAAGTCACATTTCCATTTGGGATGTTAAATTAATAATGATTCCAAAAATTGAGGAATAATTAATCACAATGAAAACGAAATTACTCCATGTTATTTCACTAAGTTGTAAATTTCTGTGATACCTTTGCTTTTTGGAAATACACTTTTTATTTTAGAATAGAGTTAGACTGACAAAAATAGGTGTTAGATAATACAGAGAAAGTGACTCTGTGGTGAGCACACAATGCAATACATACACGATGTAATATAGAATTGTACACCTGGAACCTATATAATTTTTACCAACCTATGTCTCTCTGATAAATTTAACAATTAATAAAAAATAAAAGATAATACAGAGAATTCAAATATACCCCTTACCCTGTTTTCTTATTATTAACATTTTACATTATTATGGTATATTCATCACAAATAATGAACTAGTTTGATCCATTGTTATTAAAGTTCATACTTTATTTATACGTCTTTAATTTTTGCCTAAGGTCTTTTTATGGTCAAAGATCCCATTCAGGATACTACATCACATCTAGCCATTATGAGCCCTTAGGCTAGGGTCAGGATTTATTAGATTTCCCTTTTTTTGATGACCTTGAAAGTTTTGAGAACTGATCAGATATTTTGGTGAATGAACTTCAACTGGGATTTGTTTAATGTCTTTTCTTATGAATAAGCAGGTATTATTGGTTTTTGAGAAAAAAAATCCATAGAGGAAAAATGTCATTCTCATCATATCATATCAAGAGTACCCAATCTCGACATTATTACTCTCGATTAATGTTGATTTGCTGGCTGAGGTAGTGTTTGTCACGTTTTTCCACTGTAAGGTTATATTCCTTGCCCCAACTCTTCATGCTGTACTCTTCTTTGGAAAGAAAGAACTGTGCATAGCAGACACATAGGAGAGGAGTTAATCTCTACCTCCCACAGGGTGGAATACCTACAAAAATTATATGGATTATTTTCTGTATGTTGATGTATATATTCTTCCCCTGATTTGTTTATTATAATCATTTTTTTATCAATATAAATTCATTGATTTTTTTAGTTTGAGTTATAAGCATTTATTTATTTTCTGCTCAAATTATTGCAGCTTTGACCACTGGGAGCTCTTTCAGTATACCTCTGGTCCCTTTCACACTCTATCTTTCTGTTTTTCTGGAGCCATTTCTTACTTTCTGACACAAGATACTCTAGATTCATACATTCCCTTCTCAAGTCTTAGAATAGGTATTTTTTTTCAAGGAGATTTGTCTTCTGTTATTAGATATTAATATTATAAACCAACATCTGGGCATGTGGTACGCTCTTTGCTATTAGATTATCATTGTTTCTAGGCCCTCTACCAGGGGTCCTCACACTATGGCCCATGGGCCACATGTGGCCCGCCGAAAACATTTATCCGGCCCGCCAGGTGTTTTTGCCATCGCTGCCTGTCCTGCTTAGCAGCCGACTCATCCCGGCCCGCAGTCCAGCCCTCCAGCAGTCTGAGGGACAGTGAACTGGCCCCCTGTTTAAAAAGTTTGAGGACCCCTGCCTGACAGAGAAAAAAAAATATGTGTGTATCCTAACTAGTGTGTACACTGATGATGACAGTACGTAAATTATATATATTATATTATACATATACTTTAAGGTTAAACAAATTTGTACTGATATCTCTAACATTTGTCCATCACCATATGGGTGATTCTAACCTTGACTCTTTGCCTGTTTGTGACAATCCATTTCAACAATAAAAAACCTGTTTCCCATCATCCATCATCATTCACTTCATTAACCAAATCCAGTATACATGTATATATTTTTGCAAACTTATTAAGCATACCTACTATTTTTTTTAAAGATTTATTCTTATTGTTTTTGACAGAGAGAGAGATACAGAGACAGAGAGAAGGGGGAGGGCCCAGAACAGAACAGTCTCCATAGTTGTACATCATTGGTTTTGCCACATAGTCTCATTCCACAGGTGGGCGGGGCTGCACAGGGCAGGAACTGGGCTGAGGTCTTCACCCGGTGAGAACTGAACTGAGGGCACTCCCCAGTTCAGCATATGGGTTTGCACGGGCTGGGGCCGGGTTTTGATCCTTGGTCCCCATTGCTGCAAAGTGAGCGCTTAACCCACTGAGCCATCCCGGCTTCCCCAGCATACCTACTATTGAAAATGACTTGATCATTTGCAGGGCTGTCCAAACTTCTGGCTTTCCTGGACCACACTGGAAGAATTGTCTTGGGCCACACACAAAATAAACTAACACTAACAATAGTTGATAAGCTATAAAAAATTTATAAAAACACCCCATAATGTTTTAAGAAAGTTTATGAATTTGTGTTGGGCCATATTTAAACCTCCCCCAGGCCTCATGCAGCCCATGGGCCATAGGTTAGACAAGCTTGATCTAGAATATGAATTAAATTCTCCATGAGGAAAAATTGTCTTATTCATTGCTATATTGTCAATGTGTAGTTTGTTGCCTGGAACATTAAGGGGACACAATAAATATTTGTGAATAAATAAAGATAAAATGTGATTATGACTTATACCAGAATTATAGCTGTGAGAATGTGAACTTGGGAAATTTAAAATGGTTATCGAGTAAATCAGAAGGTTTTTAGCTATATTAGACTTAGGAATAATAAAATCAATAACATAAAGATGACTTTGAAAGTAATTTCCTGGCATTTATTAATGATGACACCACTGAGAAGTTTTTTTTTATAGAACCATTTATAATTAACATCACCTATAACAGTCCAATTACTTTTTTTTTTAATAACTTATAAACATATCATTGTGATATTTTGGTTTACATTTAGATTTATATCATTAGTACAGGGAGCTGTGTATTATCCAATAGGAATTTTGTCAACTCACCAGTAGTATATTTCTATGTTATGACTCATTTCATTCAGTCTATGAAATGGACAGATAAAGTACAGTATTCTCATTTTATAAATGGGAATATGGAGAATCAGTGAGATAAGGTTTCTACATACAGTTCAGGGACATTGCAGATTCTTAACTGGGAAGAATGCAAATAAAGTTTGAAAGAGAAATAGTGATTATACCGTATATCTGTTGTATAAACTTAGTGGTCTTAAATCTGCCTTACCACTTTTGCTAAGTAACGAAGTAACTATAGTGGATTTTAGTATAAATATTGGTTACTAGTTTTATATTCCATTAATTTTAAATATATTATTTAAAATAATTACCCTGCTATTTGATATCTATATAATTATAACTCCATTGAACTTAAAGGGAAAAGGAAAAATAGAATTGATAAAAGACATTTAATTAATTTCAATGGATCTCATCTATGAATCTTTGTTTTAGTAGAAACATCTATTGATCAGGCCTCACTAATGAAAATGTTCTGATAAGAAAATTTAGTTAAATATCTTGAGATTTTTCTCCCTAGATATTTGTAAAGGGAAATGCAAACTCGATCTATGTAAAGAGGATTATTATCTTTATCAATTCTAAGTAACACTAAATTGCCTTTGAACATTCATCTCTATAAATAAATTAAATACTTTTTTACTTAAGTATAGAAATTACAGATGTATATTTTAGTGAGTATATGCATATAGAAGTATAAACCTAAAACCATTTTTCTACAAATAATTGAACTGGTCTTTTTAAAACCATAATATTTCAACACCAACTTAGTCTCTACCAAATGCTTACCATAACCAGATCTTTTCCTAAAGGGAGAAAGAGATTAAAAAATCAACCCAAAAACTATCTATGAAGTAATAACAGTAATGTAAATATACAATGCTTATCACTTTCTTCCTCTTGGGAACAATTTCTACAAACAATTATTTTAACAATGACATTAATGTTTTGAAATTAGACCCTGCTTCCAAACAAACCTCCACCTCTTACTAGTCCTGCGATGTTGAACAAAATACTTCATATTTCTAAGCTTATTTTCTCATTGATAAAAAATGTTTTAAATAATATGGGCCTTATAGGGCTTTTAGAAATCTTAAGGAATTTCTACATACAGTTAAAAAGACAACTCCATTTTTGACGAATAGACTATGTTCCATCAATATACCAATAATAGCTACGACCTTCTTTGGGATCTTTGTATTTTTGTTTTATCTTTTTATCATACAGGCTATAAAACACAAAAATTTTACCACATTTAAACATACCCCAATCCAAGAATGGAAAAATTATAGAGTTATGTGCGTCTCCTTTAAACCAAATTATGTATATCTATGTGACTCTCTCCTATTTTATCCTGAAACAGGAAGTAATTATGTTCCTGGAATTTGTGTCTTTCATCCCCTTACTTTTCCTTATCTTTTTATTCTCCACAATTTTTTGTTTTTGTGTTTTATTTGTTTATTTGTTTTTTGTTTGATTTTTTGTTGTTGCTTTTTTGGTTCTTTTTTTTTTTTTAACTGTTTTTGTTGTTGTTTTCAAGTCTGTTTGGACAGGTTCTATTTATCTACTTGCCTGAATAATAAATGAGTGTCTCCTAGACCACATACAGTCTTGGCTCATCAAATTTATATTACAGTGTTTATATATATTTTTTAAGATTTATTTTTTTAATTGTTTTTGACAGACAGGGAGAGACAGAGAGAAGGGGGAGGGCCCAGAGTGGTCTCCATAGATGTCCGTAATCAGTTTTCGACATGGTTTTGTTCCACATAGGTGGGCGGGTGCCACCAAGGGCAGGAACTGGGCTGGGGGCCTCCTGCATGGGAGGTAAGCCCCTTTGAGGCAGGGGCCCAACTGGGGGGCAAGAACCGAACTGGGGACCTCCTGCATGGGAAATACACCCCAGTTCAACATATGGATCTGCACGGATTGGGGCCGGGATTCGATCCTTGGTCCCCAGCCCTGCAAAGTGAGCACTTAACCTGCTGAGCCATCCCTGCTTCCCCCATCTGTGTCATATTTACGTCTATTCTGATGCTTAATTTTTCTGTTCAAACAGTGTTGTTTTTGTTCTTTTTTAACATACCTTATAAGTTTTCGTTTAAAACCAGACTTGTATTGCATAGTAGGAACAAAGGTACCTAGGCCTCTATTGTGAGAATGTCTGTTAACCAGCCTAGTAGTTGTGCTTTTAAAAATGTTTGCTGATACTTTAGGTACTAGAGGGCTTATATTACTATAGGATCCTTGGTTTTGTATCTTCAAATTATTGTGGCCTTCCCTAAGTCTTACTCTCAGAGAGAGCTTTCATTTTACAATGCTTTTTTTTTTTCAAAGGTTTATTTTATTGTTTTGACAGAGAGAGAGGAGAGAGAAAGAGGAGGGCCCAGAGCAGTCTCCATAGTTGTACATCTTTAGTTTTTGACACAGTTTCATTTCACACAGGTGGGCATAGGGCTGTCTGTGCAGTTTGGGAACCAGGCTGCGGCCTCCTACATGAGAAGCTCACCCCACTACACGATGTGGGTCCGCATGGGCTGGGGCTGGGACTTGATCCTCAGAAACCAGGGCTGCAACTGAGCACTCAGCCCCCTGAGCCATCACATAGCCCCCATTTTACAACTCTTTAAGCTGTATTCCACTATGATAACTGGCAGCCTTATGTGGTAATAAAGTATATATGATGGGGGGCATTCTATAACCTTCAATTAAATATCAGTGTTTTAGTGAGCCCATGTGTGTAGCCTGTGGCATTCATAAGTGTTTCTTTTTATATAGTTCTTTCCACCTTTAAGTGAGACAGAAGAACTATAGGATGCTAGAGTGAGTAATGACCTTATCTATACCTATAAGAGAAGGTCTGATAAGGTTTTTCCATTGGAGAGTGTGTCTTTGTTATGGACAATGTTTAGGCATGTTTTAAAGTCATTACTTTTCTCTCCCCCAGTCAGAATCACTATGGAATCTTATTTGGAGAATGCAAAGAAGATATTATTTGCTTTTTAGAAGCTTCAGATCACATATAAAGTGTAATAAAAAAAATAGGGTGAATGTTTAAATTAAGAAAAATTTATTACGGGGGATGCCAGGATAGCTCAACAGGTTGAGTGCTTGCCTTGCAACCACAAGATCTGGGGATTGATTCCTGGCCCTGGCCCATGCAAACCCATATGTTGAACTGTGGCACAGCTGGAGCCACATGGTAGAGGTTCTTGCCTCCCATATGGAATGCCCCCAGTTTGGTTCCCACCTGTGTGGCCCCACATCCACTTGTGTGTAATGAAACAATGTCACAAACAATGACTTACAAATATGGAGACTGCGCTGCACCCTCTCCCTTTCTCTGTCTCTCACCTTCTCTTAAACAATAAAATAAATCTTAAAAAAAAAAATTATTACTGTTGAAGACACATTACCATTAGCCCCACTCAAAATACCCCCCTCCCAACTTTAAACACTTATGTCATTATTCTTGCCACTTTCTAAAGCAGTTCTATAAGTCCTCTTTCATCAGTGTCTTTAGTTGTGCTGTGATTGCCTCCATGTCCTGAATTGATTCAAAATGTTGATCTTACATGGTCATTTTGGCTTTGGGGAAGAGCCAGAGGTTGCACTGTGCCAGGTAAAGTAAATAAAGTAGATGAGGATACATCATAATGT
Source organism: Craseonycteris thonglongyai (assembly GCA_004027555.1). Taxonomy (NCBI): domain Eukaryota; kingdom Metazoa; phylum Chordata; class Mammalia; order Chiroptera; family Craseonycteridae; genus Craseonycteris; species Craseonycteris thonglongyai. Next base: position 16,917 of record PVKE010017342.1, read on the forward strand.
TTTTATTTGACAGAAATTTATGTTGATATGTTGCTTGTGATCCGTGATTTACAACATACTTTAAAACACACTTCTCTCAACTGCTGTTCACAACCCATTGATTGCACCGAACAAGTTGAAACGTGTCACACACACTTACTGATGCTCCATGTACTGCTTCCTGTATTGAAGATCCCGGCCTTTCTGTTGGATGGCACTAAATAGCATTCAATGTCAGTGTAATTTTTCATCACACTTTGTATAAGAGAGTCAAAGAAAATCTACACTTGTTGTAAAGATAAAAGGAAATATTGAAACTTGGATTTATTCTCTGAAAATCAAAGGCAGTAAAGAGAAATTTAGCTATGTTAACAGTTGGGGTGACTTAAAAGGCAGCACACTGATGGATTAGTACTATGATCTGTTGGGGAACCAGCTTATGTGACAGAAGTCTGCATTCATACGTATTTTTGTGTATTTTTCTATTCTTTCTTCTTTGATAATCATGATTTTATCAAACTCAGACTGTCATAACTGTCATATTCCCTTTCAAATACATTGTTTTATAAATTCCATTTATATTAGAGGTAACAATGAAACATAATATTCGCCATCTTAAGTATTAATGAATTTGGTGGATATTATTATGTAAATTATAAACTTTGTATGAGGATATTGATAATTCTCAAATCAATTTGAGGATAGTTTCAAAGGCGATGAAAAGCTTGTTAAGTCACGAGTTTCTAGAAACACACAGAGAAGATATACCGTAGAAGAAAACAGTTTATCAAAATTGATAACATGCAGATAAAGCAGTGCTCAGAGAGATAGTTATAACTTAAATGCTTTTATTAGAAAAGAAATAGTACTTAATATTAATAATCAGAGTTTCCACCTAAAATAGAGAAAACAGAGCTAAGTAAACACAAAGTATGTAAGACAACATAATAAAGATCAGAATAAAATCAACAAAGTTTTAAAACACTAAAAAAAAAACAACCAAAAGGTGATTCTTTGAAAAGACCAAAAGTAATAAACTTTTAGCTAAGCTGACTAAAATTAAAAGGACCAAATATGACAATCTGTTACCAAAATTAGAAACAAAAGAAGGAACATCACTAAAGTTTCCTAAATCATTTAGGATAATCAGGAGGGAATATTATAAATTAGTTATGCCAATAAATTACATAAATGAATTAGACAAGTCCATACAGACACAAATTGACTGAAGAAGAAATGAAAATCAGTATACACCAACAACAGGTAAAACCACTGAATTAGTAATTAAAAATATATATATTTAAAATTTTATTGTTTTTCACAGAGACAGAAAGAGACAGAGAGAGAGACAGGGAAAAGTGGGAGAGCCCAGAGCAGTCTCTGTAGTTGTACATTATCAGTTTTTGACATGGTTTCACTCCACAAAAGTAGGTGGGGGCCATGCAGGGCAGGAACTGGGCCGGGGGCCTCTCACATGGGAGGCATGCCCCCTCAAGCCAGGGGCCAAACCAGGGGATGAGAACTGAACTGGGGGCTTTCCGCATGGGAAGCACACCCCAGTTCAGCATATGGGTCCACATGGGCCAGGGCTGGGATTTGATCCTCAGTCCCCAGGGCTGCAAAACAAGCACTTAGCCCAGTGAGCCACCCCAACTTCCCCAATTAAAAATCTTTCCGTACAGAAAAGCCCAAGTTTAAGTAGCTTTACTTGAGGAATTTATAAAGCACTTAAAAAGAGGAAATAAAAGGGAAAATTATAGTAATGTTACAACACAAAACAAATATATTACACACACACTCACACACATGTCCACACACAAAGATTCAGCCTCAATTTAATTTAAAATATAAACTTAAAAAAACAGCATTTTGCTTACCAAATATAAAAACGCACAAATTATTACTGAGACTTCTATGTTCTACAGTGAACTATGAAGTAGAAACTACAAAGGCTCAAACCATTGCAAACATACTTCTGAATAATTCATAGTTTCAGAAGATATTAAAAAGGAAATAAAAAATTATTAGACTTGAATGATAATTCAAATAATACATGTATAACTTATGAAATGTAGCAAAAGTGAATCATGTTTAATGCTTATATTGTAAAATATTTAATGTTAATTTATGAGCTGTGTTCTGGTTATGCTATTAAAAACACAACACAGAATAAGTTTCCCTCTCTCTCTCTCTCTCTCTCTCTCTATATATATATATATATATATATGCATAATAAAAATAAAAGCAGAACTTAGTAAAAGAGAAAACAAAAATAATACGTATAAGAAAAAAACAAAGAAAAGAATCCTTGTTGAGATTGAAGAAGAAAATAAGACAGAAAGCATGAATGCATTAGACATTTGAACAACGATACAAATCCAAATTCAGTTAACAATAAAAATAATGTAGAAACACTATCATCATTTTATGTGAATAAATAAAAAACCTTACACAAAATAAATAAATCATAAGACTACCGGTAGGTTTTAAGATTTTTGTTAGAGTCTTGCATGTGTGTACTCTTCAGCACAATATTATATTTGTGTCATATCATTTGGATATATTATCCTCTAGATCTTTACCTCCATCTATAATTCATACAGCACCTACATCTGGAAAATAGTACACAAAAATCTTGACAGTCTTTAGTTAATATGGAGTAGAATGTATATGACTATAATGATGTATAATGTAGCCATGGATAAGTGCTGTGTGAATTAGACTCTACTATTTCAGAGATGAGAACAACTCCCTTGAATTTGAGATAGAAGTGAGAGTGAGGTGAGAATTAGAAGAGGGTAAAGAAAAATGTTTATAAAGCAGCCTATCTCAAATTGAGAGAATGAACAAGGGAAGAACAAGAAGACAGGAAATCTCAAGTTGAGGTGAATTCATAGCATTTTGCTCTTTAAGACAACTGGCTATTTGGATGTATGTACAGTGATATTAAAATAAAACAGCATATTCCCAGAGTGTTGGTAATGTACAGTTATAAACATATAAAATATTATTTTTAAAACCTTATTAGGTATTGGGAGACAGTTCTTCATGATTCTCTCACCTTTGTACATATCTTAGCAACCAACCCATCTGCTCTAAAATTATCTTTTCAAGACAAGGAGGACTATCTCAGGTTCAACTGTATTTACAGTCAATGATAACAAACAAAAAGACTTCCTATTTCCCAAGGACTTTCTGAGTAATAAAAATGAAGACATTTCCCTGTCCTTAGGGAGATACTTGATTGCATTCAAAGATAGTAAAGATAATATCTCTCTCAAAAGGGTGGAAATAACAGGTTTGCCAGTGTCTCCTATATACTATCAGGGTTTTTCTGATCTGAGGGATCCCCTTTTTCACATGCATTTACAGCTTCTGATGGCAATACCTGAGTCTTTGCACATCACTTTGTTAATTAGGGAACAGGAAAATGGCACCAATGGTTACTGTTGCCTTAAGTAAGTAATAAAACTGTCTAAATCCATGTGTGATCATTGTCTCTTTGCTAGCTGAATATGTGGAAGTGTTACAAACCAATTTAGCAGGGGCCTCCACGCTGCTCCTTAGGCATAACTTGTTTGATTGACATTAGGTTGATTTTCCCCAAATTTGACATGGTTAAGAAATTATATGGAGTTAGGAAGAGAAATGTAGATTGAATACTCACCCAATATAATTTGGCAACAAGATTACACTGTACGTCTTTCTAATTAACTATTAGCTTTGTTTCCTTTTTATTCTTTGTAATGACTGGATGTGTTAACATTTATCAGCTCTCTTCCCATCTTATAAAAGGTACTTGAAAATCATTAAAGTTAAAAATATATATATTTATGTTAACATGAAGCTTATGGCTTCCATTCTGTGGCGTAACTTTATTTTCCTACAAAATGTTAGTTTTAAAATTATAAAGCAAAAATTTACAGACATGGAACATACATTGGATCATGTATTTTTTGTTGTCTTATGGTTTCAAATATCAAATGAAAATTTGATTGTAGTGACTCTTATCCTTCTAGTTTATATAAATGAGATTTAAAATTTTAAAGATCATATTTTTTATAAATGTATTTAGAATTAGTAATTTATATATTGCCATACACCCACAATGAGAACAAATTTAAAAGTCTGTAATGATGTCAATATGGTAAGTATAGTTATCTTGTTTGATCGAATAATCGTTTGTCACACATTTTTGTAGAATTTAAAGACATATCCTTGGTTTTGATTCCTAAAGGTTTTCAAAAGCGTAGCTCTGTTTTTTGGCATAAGGGACAAGGGCAAGAAGTAAATCTTTAGAATGGCATACCTGCAAAAAAATGTTGTAAATTAGAATATTTTTCTCTGAATAAATTGTAATTTCAACATTATATAATCGCTATACCTAAATAAAAAGGAAATAAATGGCAGTCTAATTAATAAATGTAATAAAACAGTTAATCCTAATTGATGCTAGTATGAAATTTGGGGATATGGATTGTATAATATAACATAGTATTCACTTTAAATAGTAATTATAAAATTTCAGTGAAGCTTATTATTAATCAGGAAACCAAATACTTGTTTTCTGCCAAACACACAAAGAGCTACTTCTTTAGAAACTACTGTTACTGCAGTATTTTCCTCACTATACACTAATGATGGTGAGAATCAAAATATATGAGTATATATGGAACAGGTGTTATGGGTTTACATTGCAATTGATTAGAAACTTAACACCATAGACATTTAAAATAAGATTCCTGGTTTTAAGGTAGTTATTAGATATTTGATCTAATCCCAATGAATCAATAGTTTATAATACAATAAAGAATTGAAATTGAAAAACTTAGATATAGTTTCAGTTTTGTTATTCACAAATTGTGTTGTCATGACTAAGTCACTGTTTTATGATTTATCATTGATTTATTTGTATAAACTCTCTGAGATAAAAAACTCATTCATTAATGGCTACTCAATAAAAGACACTATTCTGGCTTCTTAGTTTACGGAAGTAAAGTCTCTGCTTTTACAGAATGTTTATTACAGTAAGTTGAAACAAAATATGCAGATGAACAAATGACTTATATGTGAAATAATGGCAAATGCTATGAAGAAACACAGCACAGTAAGTGGGTGGGATAATGAAACTAGTGTTAACAGGCTTGAACTCACCGTGTTTATTCTGTCTTGAATATTCAACTACCGACAGCTATAGATTCAATGCTACTGCCTGTGATGTACTATCACATTCATTCATCAATGCATTCTGTGGATATTTAGCAAAAAACTACTGTGTATAAGATATAGGAGTTATTATTTTTACCTAAGTGATGTCAATTATTTTATTGAATAGATTTTGAAATAATGATTCTCTGACATAATAATATATGTGGGTTTTATATATATAGTTATATTAAGTGAAATAAAATTTCTCAGAAGTATATTAAATATGATGGATACCAGAAAATCAATCTCTTTCATATTTTTATGCAAACTAAAATAAAAGGTTTTCTTTATGATTTGGTATATAGTGCTATCACTTAGAAATTTGAAATAATGATTATAACACTTTTGCAACCAGGAAAATCTTCACATGTACTTAAGAGTTAACTGTAGGTCACTTTGCTTTTATATCAATACCAAATGTTATACACCCCCAACTAATACATTACTTCTTCAAATATAAGATCAAAAGTTACCTTATACTTCCTTCAATAGGAGCACATGTTCCTTCATAAATATTAAGATGTATGAGGGCTGTCCAGAAAAGTATTTAGCCATGTAAAATGAAAAATAGAGATATTTATGGCTGAATTTTTCCTAGACAGTTCACATGTATTCAGAATATTTCAAATCTGATTCTCTTAATGCTGTGAATGCCCTCCAAAGTCACATTCTCTTATTACTAAGAATGATAAGTTTTAGGTGCAGATAGTATTAATATTTATTTATATAGACTTTTACTCTTCTGACCATGTGATAAAAATATATATATTTATTTATGATATCTATCATCTATCTATCTATCTATCTATCTATCTATCTATCTCTATCTATCTATCTACCTATCTTCTTTATATTCCACCCTAACATCCTGTAAGTAAAACCCTTCCTCTGGCATTGCTGAAAAGCTAATCCACTAGAGCTTTCCCAGAATTCATTGTAATTAATTTGACAATCTGGTTTAGGGGCAAATCTAGTACTCTGCCTTGCTAGTACTTACTGTGTGCAACAAATATTTACTGAATCAGTAAATAATTAGGGACTAATTTGTTTGATGGCACAATTTAGAAACTTCAGTGACTGTTTATGGCATTGTTTCTATGGATAAATTAGTTTCTTACTACTGATTTATCAATTCTGAGTCCAGTATAATCATAAACTAAAGTTAATCTTTCTATAAGTAACAAATACAATGATGGCACGACATATGAAAATCTCACTGAAATTGCAGGCATGTCAGCATTAAAAAGAAGAAAAAAATGAAAGCCACTATCAATGGCTATACATCCCTGTGCTTGACTTACCAGACCAGTGCATTCAATAATCTTTGGAGAATACAAGTAGCTGTGGTAGCTGTTTTATACATTATCAACATAGTTGGATTGGGGATGGGGTTCTAGACTGATGAACAAAAAATTCTATTCAAAGATGTAAAATATCTGTCTTATGCTTACATGTATCTTTTCTACTTATATATATTTTTTCTTGTTAAATTTATTGGGGTGACATTGATTGGTAACAGTTACATAGTTTCCAGGTGTACAACTCTACTTATATTGCTATAGTACAAATTTATGTATTTACCTACCCAAACAAACCTTGCTATGCTCATGTCCTCTCTCATCATCCTTAGCAAACCCCTGCTTCTGTCTACTTCTATAAAGCCTTTCATGATCCTATACTCCAAAAGTGTTAACCCATTTCTTATCTTTGTGGCAATTATATATTATTATAATTTATTATACTCACCAAACTATATGATAAACAAGGTCAGGTGTATTTCTCCTTAGTAGCCTATTGGCATTTCTATACTGTTGATGTATATAAGACATAGTTTTTTTTAAAGATTTTTATTGATTTATTTATTTTTTATTGTTTTTGACAGAGAGAGAGATACAGAGATGGAGACAGAGAGAAGGGGGAGGGCCCAGAACAGTCTCCATAGCTGCACATCATTCGTTTTTCCACATAGTTTCATTCCACAGGTAGGAGCGTGGCTGCACAGGGCAGGAACTGGGCCGGGGTCTTCACCCTGGTGAGAACCGAACTGGGAGCACTCCCCAGTTCAGCATATGGGTCCACAAAGGCTGGGGCTGGGATTTGATCCTCGGTCCCTGGGGCTGCAAAGTGAGTGCTTAACCCACTGAGCCATCCCAGCTTCCCCGAGACATATTTTTTTCTACTAAAAAATGACATATGGTTCGATGTAATACTAACAATGTAATTAGTAACAATTATGACATTGTACATACAAACATTTTATATAATATATGTATGTATATATATCAGCTTTATGACCATCGGCAGTGGTGTAGTATAGTCTCTGGCACATAGTAAGTACACATTATGTGTTCTTAATTGAATCAAAGGTGGTATGATAAATCTCAAATGCTGAAGTGCTTATGACATTTCCTGAATTTGGAAACTGAAAGAGGTTTTAAACTCCAATGCAGGAAGAGATATTGATGATGCTGATGTCATTGCCGCCTTATATTATTCCTGGTAGGACAGCAAGGCATGAAATGAAGTGTCAACAATGGCTTTCCTAGGTTTATGAGCACTGTAATTTGTTATCTGTTGAAGAATTGTTATGAGTAACTCTAACTTTCATCCAAAATGCTAGTCTAGTACCTAGCTGTTCATTTTTATCTGAGTTCACTATATTCATCTATATCTTGGCTGGTTAGGGTTTTATAGTCTGCAGATGATCTGGGCAGCACAAGTCATGGTTTTTTTTTTGGTTTTTTTTTTGTTTTTTATTGAAACAGATATTAGTTGATAGAAGAGAATGAAAAACACACAGTAAGGTGTATTTAGTAACAGGTTAAGAAAAAATATTCTTTGATGACCCTTTCCTCTCACTGTCCACCTTCCACTAGACAAGTCAGAACAGGATGCAATTTCATTTTATTTTTTATAGTATATATTTGTCAATATCATGTGACCTATGGGAAATAACATTCATCACGAGTTAAACAAAACTGGGAATCTAAAAACTCCTAAAATTCTTAAAATACATTTTAAATTACAAGCATATTAATTTTTTTTAGTATAACTGGGCATTTGCAGAACAAGCTTTGATATTTCTTCCTCAATATGGCTTAATTTTATCTTTTGATACAGAAAGGTAGTAAGTATCCCATGGTCTATGCAATCTGCTATCACTGACAAATCTGACCTTAAAAGCATTAGACAGTATGACAGGAGAAAACAAACAAACAAACAAACTAAAAAGGATTTGTTGTTGCATCTAATAGTTGCATTTATAAGGAAAGTCAGTGTGGTTGATATAGAAATTACCAAAAAATAAGCAGAGGCCTTTGAATTTACATGAACTATTATTACAAATTAAAAAAAACCCCAACAACAACTCAAATAACTAGGCATTTAATTCCTCATTCATCTTTTTTTCCCAAATATTATTCATTAGTGGTCTTCCCTCACCTATAATGAAGAACAGAGACTAGATATACCCTTTACCTTGAAACTTTCAAAAACTAGAAACAATACATAGTAAATCATTTTCAATACACCTGGCATTATGCATTTCTTCTAATTTGACACTTTCAATCCACAAGTGAAGCTCCCAAATCAAAACAGTCATTACAATAATAAACTTGGAAGACACAGAAATACTTTCTGAACCATAAATAGCAGTTGGTAACACCTACTGTTAGCAGGTAGCAGCACTATGGAGAAAGAGTGAAAGAACACAAATGAGCTGGAAAAGAATCAGTTTTACCTTCAGCCAACTTCAAAATCATTACCATTTTTTGCCAGCTCATTCTTAGTAGGACTACTTTCTTAACGTCAGTAGTTGGATTTCTCATGAGGGTTTCTGTTGGTAACTCTGAATTCTTTTGCCACAGAGATGCTACTCTGAGGGAATTAAATATAAAAAAGATGATGATAGATGATTGATATAGATAGATAGATAGATGGATATATGATAGATGACAGATTGATGATGGATGAATAGATGATAGATGGACAGATAGATGATAGATTGATAATGGATAGATAAGATAGATAGCTTTAAAAATGAAAGCTATTTTTAAATATATGAGGTCATATTTGGTTAATTGATGCTGGTAACTTATTGAGGCAACTATGAATTTAGAGTGCTTTAAAGGTCCTACTCAGTGATTCATCTTGCATAAACAGATGGTGGCCATGAGCTAAAAGAAAGCTACAGTGTTCTTTCTCCTCTGGCTTAGTCTTAGCCTTTTGTGGAAACTGCTTAAAGAGCGAGGAATCAAAATAAAGATGACTTGGGAGCTTATTTCGTAGAGAGAGGTGCTTTACTAGTAGCGTAGAATGAATACAGTGGCCTTGTGTTAAGCCCTCTGGCAGAGGCATCACTAATTATTTATATCCTGCTGTTAAGCTTGAAACAAGCTTAACTGCCCTTACAACAGCTGCAACTTCACCACGTGTGCAGCACCATGAACTTTATGTGTGAGATCTCCTGAAGAGCTTTCCAGGGCACGAGGCACTACAAGCAGGTAGAATTGTTGTCAGAAGAGCCTTCTGAAGAGTCCTGGTGCATTGGTAGCAATTAATGCAGGTGGTATTTTAGACAAGGGAGCTAATGAGCTTTAATATGCACGCAGGTGAGGGAGTGCTGAATCAGTAGAGCCATTAATGAACCTATGACAGCCTAATTAGCTACAATTTAAAATCTATGGAATCTAATCAGAGAAGCTGAACACTGCTGCAAATCTGTGTATGAATGAGTCTTTCTAAATACTTCAATCTGTTGCTTAGTCACTGATTGATAGTAATTGCTTTTTTTTCTCTATTGTATATAGGAAAATGCCCAATTTTACTCTGATAGGGGAGGACATAACATTGAAGTTAAATGCTGAAGATGTTTAGCTGCTTAAGTTTAATCAGTGGATGTTCAAAAAAATCAAAGTATAATTAATTTTCAACTCTGAATATAGATGATTAAAAATATATGACCAACTTCTTATATATTAGATTGGCAAAGACTTCATAGTTGTTAATGAACTCCCAACGGCATATCTGAAAAGTAAGCAAAAACAGTACAACATACAAATGCATAAAATTAATTTATTAATCCATAATTTGTTTTAAACGGACTTATTCATGTTAGTGAATGATTAAAAATAAGAAATTATTTTCTGAGTTAACTCAATCTGTTAAACATCATATTTTAAAGTGGTCAAACGAAGGTTTTTTTCAGAAATTGAGAATAAGTTTATGAATTATCTTGTAGTGTCCATTGGTAATAACTGACATGGAAAAGGTACAAGCAGTTTTTCTACACTGACATTTCACCCTTACATAGCACAATTCATCTGAGAACCTTAAAGAACTTTGTAGGCTCTGATTTATTGAGTCTTGTAACAGCACTGCAAGACAGGTCAGTGCAGCTCTCCTCTTTTCACACTCGTTTCAACTGAGCTCCATTTGCTGAAGGTCACAAGTGAGTAAACGGAAGAGAAATAAAGAGACCCAGGAAAGCCCAGAGTGCTACTCCCTTACTTTTTCCATTTGATAAATGGAATACCTCACAATTCTGACATTTCAGATAAAAATCTATGCATCTACAATTTTAATATCAACTTAGAAAACCACCTTGGACTGCTGACTTATAATTGTGAGTTATTTTTAAATACTCTGCTGGTGGGAATGTACACTAGTATAGCAATCATGGAAAACAGTATGGAGGTTCCTCAAAAAATTAAGAGTAGAGATACCATACAGTAACTCCTCTTCTGGGTGTCTACCCCCAAATCCTGAAAACATTTATCCATAAAGACAAATGTACTCCTATGCTCATTGTAGCATTGTTTACAGTGATTAAGATATGGAAAAAACTGGTGTCTTTCAATAGATGATTGGATAAATAAGATGGGTTTCATATATACAATGGAATGTTACTTGGCCATAAGAAAAGATGAATACTGCCATTTGTGACAACATGGCTGGATCTTGAGATTATCAAGCTAAGTGAAATGAGTCAGATAAATAAACTCAAGAATAATATGATTTCACTCATGTGGGACCTAAGCCCAAAAGCAACAATGAACAAGACAAACAAACACATAGACAAAGACAACAGTTTAGTGGTTCCCAGAAGGTAAGGGAGGGAGGGAAAAAACAAAAAAGGGTATCAAAGGTGGTGATAGAAGAACTATTTCTCAGTGGTGGACACATAATGCAATATGTGAGTATGGATGATGTATTATAGAATTGTACATTTGAAACCTATATAATCTTCCTAACTACTGTAACCCCAGTAAATTTATTAAAAAAAAAAAAAAAGAATGTTGTACTCCATTCTCAAAAAAAACAAAGTGTAGATATTTGGTACATAAGTATGATATTAGTTAACCAGATGAAGAGAACTGACACATAGATCAATGGCAAAGAATAGAGTTCAGATATAAACATGATCCTATCTGGTAAATAAATTTATGGCAAAAGAACCAAGGATGTACAGTGGGGAAAGATAGGCTCTTTAATAAAAGGTGTTAGAAAAATATGATAGCCACATGCACACAAATAAAACTGGACCATTATTTTATATCATAAAAATATATTAACTCAAATGGATTGAAGATTTGATCAGACTACCTGAAATTATAGAAATTCTAGAACAAAATATAGGGGATAAATTTTTTGGCATTGGTCCTGGCAATTATTATTTTTTTTAATTTGAAAGCAGAAGCAAAGGTAACAAAAGCAAAAATAAATAATTGAGACTACATCAACCTAAAAAGTTTCTTCACAGCAAAGAAAACCATCAATAAAGTGAAAGGCAATGTCTAACAAAACAAAACAAAACAAAACAAAACAAAACAACAACAACAACAACGAAAAGAAACCCTAAAATAACAATGCAGGATATTTAGGAAAACATTAATTTTATAAAAGCATTACTTTAAAGCATTTTTCATACATAATTTCTTTTATTACTCTTCTCATGTCTATCTTTAACACATGTCTGTCTATAAAGTGGAATTATTTGACTCATATTGAAAACTAAACCTAGAAGGGTAAGGCAATTTTGCTAAGATCTAATGGACATTCACTGATCTTGTCAGATGATCTAACTCTTGGCCTGAGTTACACATTGCCTTGTTATTTTCTTTAGCTTCCTGAGAAGACAGTGATCAAAATAGATAAGGACATACGGTAGATGTTCTTGCCACCAAATGTACCTTAGATCATTGGTGAAGGTCTATTGATAGTGTTGATATATATATATTTTTTCATTCGGCACCCAATAGTTTAATCTGACAATATCAGAATAGCCTTGTAAATCAGACCTATAAAAATACATTTCCAAATTGAGAAACAGTCATTTTACCAGAATTACTGAGGTCAGAAGCCACGGAGAGGATGAAAGATTTGATTAAAAGTATCTAACTTTTCAAAGACTCAGCTCCTTTCTCTAACAAAAATGAAACTGAAGACATACCAGACTGCTGCTGCATGGACTTCATTCTTTTTTTAATTTTTGCTTCGCTTGGATATGAAGATATCCTGTGTGACTGAGCCATTTCATACTGAAGAGTCAGCACTGCTGTTGCCGTTGAAACAGCTATATTGAGAACTTTATTATGCTCATCTGAAAAGCAAAATCAGTGATTATAAACAACTTACAGGACAGCTGAAAGTAGTTAAATCATTTACTTATAATACTCCCAAGATCTTAAAATGCTACAATATATAAAACATATTCAGTCACTGAAGCACTTTCACACTTAGATGAACTCTCTTGAATCTACGGGAGCTTTTTATTTAATTCTTTTCTTCTTTTTCTATCGTAAAAGAGAAATAGTCACAAATAATTTTCCTGCTTTTTGCTTGGAATTAGATGTTTAAATCCTTACACTATTTTCAATCTAGAAAAACAAGCACATTTTAACAAGAGGTCTTATGAGTTAATGTTCGTATAGAATCTCAAAAGTTCCACTTTACAGGTCTTGGGCAATGTGTTCAAGACCTGGCTGGGTCACTTATTAGCTGTATGACTAGAAAATTTACTTATCTGAAACTGACTCAGTATTCACATATGGAAAATGCCACATAATAATCAACTCTATTTTACTTACTTGCTTAGATAGATTTTCAGGTCACAGATGAGATATGATGATTAGTTTACAGAGTCAAAGACATGATTTCGGATCATTCGTTTCCAGAGTCAGACATGAGTTTGGATCCTAGATTTGCCACTAATTACTGAAAAATGTTGGCAAGATTTTCTCCTTTCTTTTAGCCACAGTTCCCTTTTTTCATAAAAAATAAATAATTAAGCATTTATCTCATAAATCATTGTGAATATTTAAATGACAGCATAGCTTTAAAGCTACAGACCTATAGAGACTCCTGAGTTCCTTACCTTTCCCACCTAATTGCAAATCAATTCAGTAAGAGCCCTTGCTATATACTTTAAAATGTCTGTCACTAGGTACCCCAAGCATTTTTGCTTGAATACATGCCCAGTATTTCTGTAATATCTCCAAATATATAGTGAGTCTATGTGTTATATCTCTGATTATGAGTGATATACTACCTGAATTTCCGGGCTCATAGGTCCCTCCTCCTCCTTCTTCTTCTTTCTTCTTACCCTTGTTCTCTGAACTTTTACTAATTAAACCAAAATTTTAGGTCCTCTATGCCCTTGTAAACCTTTCCAATGTACCTTCTCAAATGCACTCTGTCATTTCAGACTGAGATATGAT
>PVKE010017343.1:0-30986 GCA_004027555.1 Craseonycteris thonglongyai
GGGTGGCGAACCTTTTGGCAACTGAGTGCCAAGGTTTATGAAATAAGAGTATACTCGCTCGACTTGTGTGCCAACCCATCGAGTGAGATAGAGGTATCGATTATTTTTATGTCTATAAGAGCATAAACAATATATTTTTAAATGGTATTCACAGCTCCGCATGTCGAAATAATTGCTCTGCGTGCCACTTTGGGCACGCATGCCATAGGTTCGCCACCCCCGCCCTAAACCCACATTTACTAACAGTATACTATTCTACAGAAATACTCTGGGAGGACACATATTACAAGCATTAGTAAAAGCAAATAATGCTTTTTCACCTTATAACTAAGGAAAGCCACCTAAATGAAAATAAACAACAAAAAAGAGAATAATAATGAGAACAAATAAATAATAAAAAGGGGAAACTAACATTAAGAAGATGAGTCAAAATCATTTGAAGGTTTAGATAACATAATAAAGGTAAAACAGATGAATAAAAAACATTCTTCAATGCACTCTTCTTTAAAATAATAATGTAACTACATAAATTAAAAGCTTGGTCATCATGTAGAAAAATAGCAACAAGATGCTCCACATCCTTTTCTTTTGAAATTAAATCAGTTTACCACCTGTTAGAATCATAAAATCATAGAGTAGAAAAAAATCTCAGAGGTCATCTTATCAATTTTTTGAGAGTTTATATCCCAAAGTGTTCCATAAGGAGATTTCCAACTCATTTTTATTAACTTATTTTCATGTGCTATCAAATAATGTGTGGATAGTGTAGGGAATTCTCAGAGACTGTAAGTAAATCAGTACCATGTATACCTAGTCATTTTATAAGGGTCAAATAATTGATATTTTTCAGATTAGGAAACTTGATGAGATGGATGTATTAATTTTGGGATGAAGAGATTGCCTTGTCTTCATGTTGAAGAAACAGTAGCCTAGATATCTTCTTTAGAGATAATGGGGATAATGTTATAAAAGAAAAAATAACATTTTCATAGTTATGAAGACATTTGAAAAAGAGAAGAAGCAACATCTTTTTTTGGCCAAGGAGCAAATTGTTCAAATCAATGTGTGCTATCTTAGTCATATTGGCTTATAGGGGGTTCTCATCAAAACAGATTCTAAAGTTAAATTTGACATGTTTATGTCTGATAATGGAATTAGTCTAGAAGATGTCACTTTTTTCTTACATACCCAGCTGGCACTGAGCATTGCCTTATCACTTTCATCTTTCACTTTCCAGATCTTGTCTCATTTCTTTGTAGTATACAGTTCAATTAATTATAACTAACAGGCTGCCTGGAAACTGTTCTATGAAAATGTGATTATATGGTATCACAGAAATATTCTCTAGATTTGTCAGGAATATATTCAGTTGAAGAAATCTTGCATTTATTAATATATGCAAAGGCATGATTATAGTAAAACCATGATTAATGTAAATAACCAAATTGGACTCAGTCTTTCTTGCAAAAATGTCAATCAGAAAACAGAATAATTTTAAATAATGTTTTTGACCTAGACTTCAGAATAATGAGAAACATGGGTGGTTACACTGAGTAATGTTTATTTAGCACCTATTGTGTCCCTCTTTTCTAAAAATATTGAATAAAAATGCATTTAGAATAAGTTCTTAGAAAAAAATAGATTTCAAAAGTTACAAAAGATACTAAGAAAAAATTTATGTCAAAATTTAGATAGTGGGAAAGCCGGGATGGCTCAGTGGGTTAAGCGCTCACTTTGCAGCCCCAGGGACCGAGGATTGAATCCCGATCCTGGCCCGAGTAGACCCATATGCTGAACTGGGGAGTGCCCCCTGTTCAGTTCTCACCAGGGTGAGGCCCTGGCCCATTTCCTGCCCTGTGCAGCCCCACGCCCACCTGTGGAACAAAATTATGTGGAAAAACCAATGATGTACCAACTATGGAGACTGTTCTGGGTCCCCTCTCCCTTCTCTCTGTCTCTATCTCTGTATCTCTCTCTCTCTGTCAAAAACAATAAAAATAAATCTTAAAAAAAAAAAATTTAGATAGAAAGGGTAGTTTTCTAAATCTCACTCAAGAAGATGAAACCCAATTAATCGAAAGCAATTAAATTAAAAATCACCTTATTATAAAGGAATCAGACCCAAATAATTTCAGATATGACTTTGATCAAACTTTTAAGCAATGAGTAATTTCCATATCATAAATTTGTTTCAAAAAATCAAAATATTGGGAAAACTTTTTTAATTTTATAAAATTAAAATAAATTTCATAACAAAGGCAAACAAGTACAGTCCAAGAAAATAAGGTAATGGACTGATGCATTCATGAACATATATACAAAGATATTAAATTAAATGAACTGCTGAAAATTAATTTGGGCAGTGCATTAAAAAATACATTTCATTCAAGTGAGGTTTATAACAGCAATTTTTAGATAATTCAAACATCAGAATGCCTAATATTATTATTCGTTATATTAGCATAATGAACGCAATAAGACATGATCTCTCAACATATGCATTCATCAATAGATGAAGGAAAATACTTATTTCAGTAGACATTTATAATAAAAATATTTTGCACACTAAAAAGTGAATTAAACTTCCTTCAGTTTCTTTCTTCTTTTGTTTAAGGTTATTAAACCTTAGAATTATTTACAATATATCAGTAACTATATCAGAAAATAAGAATGCCTGCTATCATGGCTTCTCTTCACCATTAAGCTATTTTTAAAAAGACATAATAATCTGAATGAAAAAGACATAATTATTCTCCTTTGTTGATGATGTCTAATAAAAAATACAAAAGAAGGTCCATAAAAACTATTAAACTTGTATGATGATTTAGCATAATCTCTGAATAAATTATCAACATGTTAAGATATATAGCATAACTTTATACCAGAAATAACAATAGAAAATGGAATAGGAAAAAAAATTTGGAATGGCAATAAATGTACAATTATTCTCAAGAATAAATCTAAGAAAATATGTAAAACTTCTTGAAGAAATATTTTTTTTTAATTATTGAAGAATATTATTAACTTGGAAACTACATATGAGTATGTTATGGTCCTTTATGATAAAATTTAAGGATATCAATTTCCTTCCAAATTAATTTATAAAATTAAGCCAATTCCAATAAAATGTTTTGTGTAAAACCTCACAAGATAATATAAAAATTCATATAGAAAAGCATAGCTAAAAAAGAACAGCTAAAAAGAGTTTTAAGAACAAAGATAAAATGACTTGCTCCATCAGATATTAAAAACTATCACAGACATCTAGTAATCAAGACAGAGGATAAAAGAAGGAGGACAAACAGATCAATGCAACAGAAATATGTCGTCCTAAGCATATTTGTGCATAAAAACAAAAACTCACTTTTGACTGAGGTGTAGTCATTGTAAACAGGGAAAAGTAGATTATTCAAAACAATGTAGAATAATGTTGACTAACTCACGTCTTATGCAAAAATAGGTTCTAGGCAGATTTCAGACAATATGAAAGTAAACTTTACGTTTTAGAAAAAATACAGCTGAATATCTATAGGACTGAGAAGTAAACCAATATAGAGAACACAAACCATGAAGACAAATCTAAATAAGTGAATAGATTAAAATGCAAAACATTTTCCAATAAAAGATATCATAAGAAAAGTTAAAATGAACCATGGTTTAGAAAAAGCTATTTTTCGATGCAGGGATAGCTCAATAGGTTGAGTGTTTGCCTTGCAACGACAAGGTCCAGGGATTGAATCCTGTCCCTGCCTGAGCAAACCCATATGCTGAACTGTAGTGCAACTGTAACCACCAGGATGGCAGTGATGGTTCTCGCCTCCAATGCAAGAGGCCTCCGATTTGGCTCCACAACTAATAACGTACAACTATAGAGACTTCTCTGGGCCCTCCTCCTTTCTCATTCTCTCTGTCTCTCTCTCTCTCTCTCTTTCTCTCTCTCTCTCTCTCCCTCCCTCTCTTTCACACACACACACACACACACACACACACACATACACACACACCTTCTATCAAAACAAAATAAATCTTTAAAATAAAAAAAAGAAAAAGCTATTTTGCAGCACATATATTTGTTAAAGGAGCATTACTCAATATAAAACCAAACAACACTTATAAACTAACTTTTTTTTTTTTCCTTTGGAAAAGGCGAACCACCCAATAAAGATGAGTACAGGATATGCACAAGCAGGTTATAGAATAGAAAGTCTAAATAATTAATAAATCTATGCATGACACTGTGCCAATGAACTTGTTGAATTGCAAATACAATAAAATCTCAAACCCTTCACAATTCTTGATATCATCTCAATAGCTAATAAAATAAGCATACACACAAAAACCACAAAGATAAGTAAAGATTTAGTAGTTACAAAATAGTTATGGGATACAAAGTACAGTATGGGCAATATAGTAATTGATATTGTATAAAATATGTATAGTGTCAGATGGGTAGAAGTCTTATCAAAAGTATCATTTCATAAATTATAAAGTCTAACTGCTATGCAGTATATCTGCAACTAATATAAAATAAAAATGAATATAAATTATAATCTTAAAAAATAAGTCAATAATATTGCAATAACTACATACAATGTCAGATGGGTAATAGACTTATTGGGGTGATCACTTTGAAGAAAACAATTAACCAACTTAAATTAATTAACAGATATAAAACATTACATTCGGGGGATACATTTCACTCAAACAACAAAGTAAATCTTAAAAAAATAAATAAAACATCACATTCAACAACTGAAGAAATAAATACAAGAATTAAAAGTTATTTTAAAGTTCATTTTGGTCCATAAATCAAGTCTCAACAAATTTCAAAGGTTGAAATCAGAAAGTATATGTTCTCTGACCAACATGAAATTAAATTATGGAGTAGAATTAAAGATAACTAGAAAAATATTTTGAAAATAAGCAACATGCTTCTAAATAACCCACAAGTTTAAGAAGAAATCACAAGGTAAATTTAAAAAATATGTAGAACTAAATAATAATTAAAAACACAACATATTAAAATGTGTGGGATGCAACAAAACAATGCGTAAAGTGATATACATTGCTTTCAATACAATTGTTAGAAAAAAAGAAAGATTTAAGATCAATGACCTATACTTCTAACTCAAGAATGTAAAAAAGGGAAAGCAAATTAAACTCAAAGAAAGTAGAAAGATAAAAGTCATGAGCAAAATCAATAAAATAGAAAAATGACCTTTGGTTATTTGAACACATTAGTAGTATTAATACAGCAAGAGAGAAAGAATACAAATGACTAACATAAGAAATAAAAAATGTGCATTCTTATAGATCCTGTACACATCAAAAAGATTATAAGAGAATATTACAATGAAGTTTATGCCAAAAAACTTGACAACTTAAATGAGCACACAAATTCTTGAAACACACAACCTACCAAAAAGTGACCTAGAAGAAATGAAATATTTGTACAGTTTTATATCTACTAAATAAATAAAAATCATTATAAAAAAATCTCATAACTTTCAGTGTAGATCATTTCATTGGTGAATACTTTCTACTAGTCAAATAAATGATAGTACTAATCTTATATAAATCCTTCCAAGGAACAGAAAAATAGCCAATTTACCGACTCCCAGCTTATTTTATGAGCCAGCAAAACCCTGACACCAAAACCTGAAAAGGACTACAAGAAAGAAAAATATAGGCTAATATTTCTTATGAACACAGATATGAACACATTTTTAAAAAAAGCCTTAGCTAACAGAATTTAATTTTATATAGAAAAGGATAATTCATAAAACTAATGGAGGGATGCCAGGATAGCTCAACAGGATGAGAACTTGCCTTGTGACTGCTTGGTCCAGGGATTGAATCCCCAGCCTGGCACCTGTAAACCCATATGCTGGACTGCAGCGCAACTGGTAACCACTGTAATGGGGATGAAGTTTCTGACCTCCCATGTGGGAGGCCCTCGGTTTGGTTCCTGCCCCGCTTGACCCCACATTTACCTGTGTGGAATGAAACCGTGTCTCAACTAATGATGTAAAACTATGGAGAACGTTCTGGGCCCTCCCTATTCCTTTCCTCTCTCTCTCTCTCTCTCTCTCTCTCTCTCGCTCTCTCTCTCTCTCTCTCTCTCTCTCTCTCTCTCTTTCTCATTCTCTCTCTCACCTTCTCTCAAACAAAGTAAATCTTAAAAATATATAATTGAGATTGATTGGAAAATCAACCAGTAAATCATCTAGTAAAGTGAACAAAGAGATAAACCATGTAATCTCTTCAATAAATACAGAAAACGTGATAAAATACAACATCTATTTATTTTTTTAAATCAAAATGCTCAACATACTAAACATAGCCAGGAATTTCCTTAATACGATAGAGGGTATCTATGAAGTAAACTTTAAATGGCCAACATAACATGGAAAACTGTTAATCATCTCCCTTCTCTGAGAATGAAAAGAAGATAAGATGTCCGCAACTGTTACTTCTGTTCAAAATTGGACTTTAGAAGTTCTAAGAAAGTCTGATAAGGCAATAACAAAATGTTTAAAGAAAAACATTTGAAAGTAACTAATAAGATTTACTCACAAGTGATATAATTGTATACGTAGAAAGTGTAAAATAATTTAGAGGCTATTAGAAATAATAAGTGAATTAAGGATACGAGGTCAATATACCCTGTTTTGTATTTACTCCCA
Organism: Craseonycteris thonglongyai; assembly: GCA_004027555.1. Classification (NCBI taxonomy): domain Eukaryota; kingdom Metazoa; phylum Chordata; class Mammalia; order Chiroptera; family Craseonycteridae; genus Craseonycteris; species Craseonycteris thonglongyai. Next base: position 6,687 of record PVKE010017343.1, read on the forward strand.
AGAGGTAGACTGTTACCTCTCCTAATTAATAAGCATGATATTGACACTGATGGTGTTCCAGCTACCTGGAGCATTTGAAAGAAAGTGTATTATTCACACAAGAGACTCCTAGAGAGAGCGTAGAGGGCATAGGCAGGTGTGAACAGGCTTGAGCAAACAGAATGGGTTGAGTCTTCCTAGTGGCACAGGAGTAGTTCTGGGGGCAAGTTCCTGAGAGAGGGCTGGGTATATGGCTGGTTTGAATTTTCCATATGTGTAAAGGAGGGGACTTGCGTGGGCTTTCTTACCAATGTTGTCCAGATGTGAAACACAGGGAAAGAGGGAAGTGGGGCTTCTAAGAAGCCAGAAGCCAAACATCAAAACATGGAGTCCAACTCTGTTATGTATTCCATGTTCATTGTATTTCTGTATACCAGTAAAAACAAAAAGGAGAAATTGAAAAGCAATTCTGTTTATAAAAGCATAAAAATGCCTCAAACACCTAGAACAAATCTAATAAAAATATTGAAAAAAGTTTATACTGTGAAAACTATTAATCATTACAGAAGAGAATTAAAGAACTTAATAGAGAAATATGCTATGTTGATTGACTGAAAAATTCAATGTGGGTAAGATATGTATTCTCCCCCAAATTGGTCTATAGTTTTAATGCAGTCTCAATATAAATTCCAGTAGCCTTTCATGGAGATTAACAAAACTGCTGATAAGTATGCAGTCTGAGCCAGAGGATGGAGCTGGTGACCAATTTCTGTGTGACTGACATATTTATTGATCCCTTTTAAAATCAGTACAGGTAACCCCTGTATAACATGGCACTTCTATAGCATGGTTTCATTCTAACATGGTTTGGGAATTTGGGAAAAGTCTCATACAAAACAGCTTCATAGAACATGGTTTCACTCTAACACGATTTGATAATTAGAGAAATCCCTAAACAACATGGAGCATATTAAGAGCTTTTAAGAGCAAAAAAAAAAATCTCATTCAAAATGACAGAAATCCCTGAACAATATGGAATGTAGTAAGAGCTTTTAAGAGCAAAAAACACACCGAATACTACTTCTTTACTTCAACCATTAGATCAGGGAATTATAGTTACATTTAAGACTGATTATATCAGGAAATCATTACAATGGGTTTTGAATAAAGTCGACGACGGATCTATAAAAGTCATGGAGGCGTGGAAAATTTTTACAATTTTGGACTGTATTAACCTCAGAAATTCATCCATCAAGGAAATGAAACCAATGACAATATATGCTTGTTGGAAAAATATATGGCCAGAGTCAATTCAAAGTGAAAATCTGTTCAATCCAGCAGAAAACACAATAGATGCAACAGTAGAACTTGCTAGAGCTCCAAGAGAGGAAGGTTTTGACAATATGACTGCCAAAGACATCCAAGAATTCCTGGGGGAAGAAGAAACTGATGAAGCAAATTTGGTGGAAATAACATCTTTACTCTAAAAAGCATAAAGAAATGCCTAGACTTAGCAACCATTGGAGGTATATTTTCTAAGTGAAGATCCTTCCACTGAAAGAAGAACAGTTTTAAGAGAGAAGTTCACAAGTGTTTAGCACCATATGACAAACTTCATAAAGATCTCTCAGCTAAAAGTAAGCAATCTAAAAATAACAGATTTTTTGCAAAAGGTACAGAAGTCGAGATAGTGCTAAAGAAAGTTCAGAGGATAATGATATTTTGCCCAAAAGAAAACACCCTCAGTTAATGGTGCTTAGTAGTGATAACGAATAAAACATTATTTAATACATATTACTATATTATACTTTTAGTGAAAATTTGTTTAATAAAGGTATTTCTCTTAATTATGAAAATATAATAGTATGTTGCTTTTGTTTTATTTTTCAGAACCTAGCCCCCTTTTTTGTACTAATTCTTTATTTTCTATAACATGGGTTCTCATAACAGCAATTTTTAGGAACCTAACAATCTTGTTGTACAGGGTGTACCTGTATGTTAGTCTTCCACTGTAAACCCAGGGTACAAATGAGGTAATATTAAATTTCAACTAATAAGGGACGCCATGATGGCTCAGCAGGTTGAGCACCATCTTGCAGCCCTGGTTCCTGTGGACTGTATCCCGGCACTAGCCAGTGCGGACCCATATGCTGAACTGGGGTGTGCCACCAGTCCGGTTCTCACTGCAGGGAGCTTCTTATGTGGGAAGCCCCAGTTTCAGATCCCGCCCCCGGGTATGCTTCCCATGTAGGAAAAGGCTCCCAGTTCGCTGGAGAGAGCTTCCCATGCAGGAGGCTCCCAGCTCAGTTCCTACCCTGCGCAGCCCCATGCCCACCCATGGAATAAAACTATTGAAAATTAATGACGTACAACTATAGAGACTGCTCTGGGCCCTCCCCCTTCTCTCTGTCTCTCTCTTGTCTCTCTCTCTCTCTCAAAAAACCGATAAAAATAAATCTTAAAAAAAAAAATCCAAGTAATAGCTCAACCTCTCCCCCCATCTCCAATCTTATTAGCAAATAAAGTGTTATTTCCTTCAAGGCTTTTCCTCGTTCTATCCATTCCCAAATTGTAGGAATTTGGGGGCTCACTTTGTGCAAATGGTTCTGCTTCCAAAAACAATGCAAAGCAGGGAGAAAACTAGAGATCATCATTGCTTTTACTAGTGGCTGCTATGTGGTGCCCTAGTCCAAAAGCTGTCCTGAAGCCTACATGTCCATTATTGCTGGGATGTCACGGAAAGGTTTGCACCCAAACTGCAGAAGAGCCCATGAAGGGTGCAGTCTATTTAACTTCTTAGCCCAGTGCTCAGTTAGTATTCCCCAAGCATGTTCACTGTGAAGGACAAGTCATTTGGAGACTCTTTCAGCCTCAGACAAAGAAATCGTACTAAAATCAGACCCCTCTGTCAAATTTTTGTAACATGGCATGAGCCTAAGTTAAGCTACCCACCTAACGAATACCTACCTAACCACCTCCCTACTTCACCCTTCCTTCCATTTTTTGGAACAAAAACAATGTTTCAAAGAAGTGCTAGGGAAGCCACAGCATCAGTTTTATTTGGGAGCAAATTCTCACACCTAAATGCTGACCAGAATGAAAAACAAAAGGGTAGAGCCTAGAAATCCGTGTTTAACAAGCTTTCCAGAGGATTCTTATACACAACAAAGTGTGGGGAAAGATTTAAAAAGTGCAGCCATTGTTTGAATGAAAATCCAAGGGATGTACGAGAGAAAAGCCACTTTTCCCACGGGTCACTTATAATATTTATTTAAACTGAATCATTTGGGCATAGCCGTTGTTCCTGATGGGCCTGCCACCTGTACTCTCTGTTGTAATCATCTCAGTCTTTTTCTTTTTTTAATCCTCGTTCCGTCTGCCATGTTCTGCCTCTTCATTGACACTCCATGTACATTCAAAACAATAAATACATTGTGTAACACAATCCTCCCCCAAGGAACTCAGGAACACTTGATAAACCATAAATTTGGCATTTCTAATTCTCTGCATGTTCTGTTCTTGACTATTAGAGTATAACATTTTAGACAGCAATATGCATTTTATTTATTATTTTTTATTTTATTTTTGACATTCAATATTATTTTACATTAATTTCAGGTATACAGCATAGTGATTAGACACTTATATAATTTAAGAAGTGATCCCCCTGACTAGTCTAGTACCCACCTGGCAACAAGCATAATTATTAGCATATCATTAACTATAGTCCCTATGTTTACATTCCCATGACTATTTTGTTTAAGTATTTTTATTTTTATTTTGACAGAGAGAGAGAGATACAGAGACAGAGAGAGAACTGAACTGGGGGCACACCCCAGTTCAGCATATGGGTCCGCACAGGCCAGGGCCGGGACTCGATCCTCGGTCCCCAGCGCTGCAAAGTGAGCGCTCAACCCACCGAGCCATCCCGGCTTCCCCCCATGACTATTTTGTAACTACCAATTTGTACTTAATCCCTTCACCTTTTTCACCCTGTCCCCAACCCTCTTCCCATCTATTACCCCAATAAATCTAGTATTTATATGACATCATACATAATTACAATATTATGAACTATATTCCACACTACATCCCCATGACTACTTTGTAACAACCAATTTGTACGTCTTAATTACTTCCCCTTTTGCATCCATCCTCCAATGGCTCCTCCCATCTGGCAACATCAAAGTGTTCTCTGTATCTATGAGTTTGTTTCTGTTTTGTTCTTTCATTTTGTTCTTTAGATTTCACACATTAGTGAAGTCATATTGCAGTTGTCTTTCTCTGTCTGACATACTCCACTCAGCATAATACCCTCCAGGTCGATCCATGCTGCCTCAGAGGGCAAGAGCCCATTCACTTTCATGGCCACACAATATTCCACTGTATGTATGTACTGCTTCCTTTTTATCTATTCATGCATCAGTGGGCATCCAGGTTGCCTCCATATCTTGGCCACTGTAAACAATGTTGCAATAAATATATGTATGGACACATCCCCTTAAAGTAGCATTTGGGCTTTCTTCAAATAAATATCAAAAAGTGCGATTATTGGGTCCTTCTTCGTCTCTTATTATAGCTTTTGTTCTAAAGTACTGATACCCCAGCCTTTTTTCATTTCCAATATCATTAAATATATTTTTCCTATACTTTTACCCTCAGGCTGTGTGTCTCTTTCGATCTGAAGTGAGTATTCATAGGCAGCATATGTAAGAGTCTTATTTTCTCATCCATTCAACCACCATATCTTTTGATAGGAGCATTTAATTCATTTACATTGACAGTAATTGTTGATAGATATGTAGTTATTATTGATATTTTTTATCTTTTTGTTTGTCTCTTTTTTGTCTTAAAGAAGCCCCTCTAAGGTTTCTTGTAATACTGGTTTGTTCGGTATTGATAAAGAACTCTTTCAGCATTTTTTCTTTTTATCTTTTTTTTATTTTTTTTTTTGCGGGTAGGAGGAGTCTGAGAAGCTCTTCCTTTGTCCTTGGATTCTAATTAAAAGGCTTAACTATAAAAGTTAATGGAAATCATGTTCTTGCGACAATCTTCAGAAAAAAATTACCTTGTCCATGCACCGTGAAGCAGTAAGTTCTTCAACAATGCATCCTCCCCCTACCTTTCATATTTTTTTCCCAATGCAATTTAGTACATGAAAAAGTTCTAGAATCTGAGCACACACAAAAAAAACCAAACAAAAAAAACAACACGTTGCTATGCATCCACATAAAGTTAAAAACTGATTATATTTTCCTGGTTATGTTACACCAATGCGTTACTTTAAAACGTTAGAGGAAAATTTTTCACAGACGTAAAGGTTTGCCAAAATTTCCTCATTTACCTGCTAAACCCAGGTATAGAAGCCATATAATTGGTCTCTGCATTTCAGACATATCCTTAAGTAAATTCCCCACATCCCCCACCTCCACTCCATCATACTGTGCTCTCCACCAGAAAGCTGTTTGGCAAATTACAAAGAATAATGTGGTCTTTTCTGACATTTGGCTTGGGAGCCCCAAAGGTAAACTCACATCACTGCTACCAATGAATGATTTCATTCATTTTAAGGTACTTATTTTCTTTTATTCAAATGTACTTTTTAAGACATGCAATGCACCAAGAGGAAGGGAAGTCGATTTATTTCAGAAGGAAGACTTACATGACAACCTCTACATTAAAAGTACTAAAAATTACTCTGTCTAAAACTCTTATTTAAAATGACATTTGTTTTTGCATATTCAACCCCTAAAACATCAAGGTGTATGTGGGTGTGGGTATGTTTATGGTGGTGTGGGCTTGGTTTGTTTAGGGAGAGGTTCCACTTCACCCCTGCCACCCACTCTGTCTCAAACCCGAAGGTATTCTGAGGTACCCCTGGGTTACCTGGAAGCGACTTGACCATACTTCAGTACCAGCACGTCTCTCTTCAAAATGTGGCTCAGGAGTCACTAAAGGAAACCACACAGTGTTAAGACTAAACATTCTTGAGTAAGCCCCAGTTATGGCAAGTTCAACAGCCAGGCTGTTGAGAGAGCAGTTACTGAAATTTTCCAAATAAATAAAGCAAACAAGTTACTTCAGGAAGAAGTTCACATCTATATGATTTATAATACTGGGAGTTGGCCCATTGAGGCAGGAGAAACCCAGTGAACTAGCAGTAAACCAGAGGCCACCCAGGCACTTGGGGCAGCCTCCAAGGTTTTAGTTCATGTTCAATCACCTACTGAATCCTCGCTAGGTGTTACTCTGTTTGGGGAGGTGATGGCATCTGACAACATCCTGCAAGACTTATTGGCTTCAACTTTATCATTCAGCCTCTAAATGGGTTAATATTAACAGGGGGAAAAAATAGGGATCCTATTTAGAGGACTCTGGCAGCAAGCAAATAGAGGGGAAAAAAAGTGGTCCTCCAAAATCAATGTTTGCTTTTCTGAGGGCCTCCTTAGGTGTACATTGGAAACAATTCTGTCTGTCTCCCACAGTTAAGTCACCCCGCAGCCTCATATGCCAGCTAGGAGTGATTCGCAGTCCAGAATCAACAGGTTGCTGCTGTTGAGCAGTACCAGAACACAGGGGCAGAAGAAGAATGGAAAATATTATATGTGACCCAGCAACCATGATAAATGACGATGATAAAAGATGAGAAACACCCTGGAGATTTTTGCCTTTCTTGACCCCCACCCACTAACCTCCAACAGGGCACCATCTGCAAGGCTCGTCCTAATTCCCTAGGGAGAAAACTAGTGCTCTGGAGCTGGTCTCCATATGTCATTCTCAGGCACTTCGAAATTCACACACACACTACATATTATTTATATTATATAGAAGGATATTATGCTTTGATGGTATATTAAAACATACTTAGCATTCTTATAATCATACCTACATATCTCTCTACCTTGACATATATTACACATGCATCAAATCAGATAATAAAGCACATAAAAGGCATAATTTGCACTTGATTAAATTATTCCATATATGTTCTTGGACAGAGGCCTAAACCCCCACAAGTGGAGTGGTAATGAATTAATAATACCATTCAATTGTTCAACCTCAATATCTTATTCAGATTGCCTATGAAATTAAATGTTAAAATAATTTATATATATATCTCTAAATAACCAACTAAACTATATTAGTTAATGCCATGATATAACTTTTTAATCTGCAAATTATAGCAGCAATTGATCTTGCTATTGACATGAGGTCAAAAACAAGACAGAGTGTCTAAGCTCCCAGGCAGGAATGTTCTGTGTTTGGTTCACCATTATATACATAACACAAGAATGTTGTGTTTACAAAAAGTATATATAACCAAACTGTGAAGTTTACTTCATAGAGAACTAGAGACATAAGTATAGACAATGATTAGTAGAAGTATTTGTAAACATTTTCAATAATATTCTAAATATTCATCTTTATAAAACATTCTTTGAGCATAGCAGATACATGTGTACGTCTTTGAGAATGTCAGACACACACACATACACACACACATATATATATGAGTATATACACATAAAAAGACACTGATTACGTGACATTCTTTTTATGACACTATAGTTACATGATAATCAACAGACAGGGAGAAAGAGCATAGGCTATAAAAATGGAAGATACTATTTTTTAAAACAGGACAGAATTAGTGATGATTAAGAAAAAAATTAAATATTAGAATAACAGTAAAACCAGACAATGGAAGTCATTCGTGAAAAGAAAACCTAACTATCAAAAAGATTTTAAAGAAGCTGAATATTCTCCAATAGCACAATATACAGAACACAGAAACACTGGTTTAAATTAGAATAAGAATGTGAAAAATTTTAAACAAAATATATCCCCACATAAGAGTATAAGTAATGAGAAAGTATTTATGGATAAAAAGACTAAAAATTTAAAATTGTGATAGTGTCGGAATATTTGATAAATTTAATGAACCAGTGACTGTGGCCCTCATAGTAAACCTTAGATACTGCCATTGTACAGAAAGGGATGGTGAAGTTCATGGAATAAAGGAAATGAGAGTAGTCCCAGTACAATTCAAGCAAGTGCAAGCGTGATGGGTAACATCTCCAGAGGAGGGCTCCAAACAAAAAGAGAAAATAAAGAGAGTGCTTATCAGCAAAAGTGGAAATGAAAACAGATTGTAATTTTCTAATGCAGAGATTATTTTCATTCTGTTTGAAATCTGGAGGACATCTGCTCATGAGCTAGCCTACTACTGTGGGGGGGGGGGGGGGGGCCAATGATCTCCCATTCTAGCATCCAACTCCCAGACACTGATGGTATATTACGGTGGAAAAGGATCAGAAGGAAAACCAAGGATGAACCTGGAAGAGAGATGCTAACCAATGTCACTTGGAAACATTTAATAAAATATTTTTTAAGAAAGGTATATTCAACAAAGTCCAGCAGCAGCTGAAAAAGCAGATTAAAAAAAAGTAGGAGGTTTAGCAAGTGGTCAAAAATGACATTCCTGGTTTATTGTTTAATAGGTGAATGAAACAGCTCTGGAGCCCCCTCAAATCTTTTGTGGTGAGTTTAGATTAGAAAGTTAACATAAAGTGTTTGTTGTCTGTTTACGCCCTACTCATTTCCACAAATAATTTAAGGGCACAGGAAAATGATACCCATTCAACTACACTAATACCCAAGTTGGCGAAGAAGGACTTTTATGTTTCCTTCTATATACCTTCATAGTATTTGAAATTAGTAGAAAAGTAACAGATTTTGCAGAGCTCTGTGATAAAATACCATAAACCCCAAGACAGTAACATCTCATTGGACATACTTGTGAGGTGGATAATTAGGGACTGAAAAAAAAGAAATAAGGGGAAAATGCAGCTAAGTATCTGATCACAAACAAAAACCTATACAATATGAGACAGATTATATTTGGTTTCACCTGAGAGTATGGGTAAGGTGACCAGATTTTAACATTGGTAAAGCGGGACACCATTGACCGGGGGGAGGGTGTTCTTGATTAAAAATTTGGTCTATCTCCCACCGTTCCCTAGCTTGTCGTGCATTGTTTCCAAAAATCAGGACTTTTTTAAAACACCGCAGGATGCGGGACAAATTGTTAAAAATTGGGACTCGCCCGCCAAAAGCAGGACATCTGGTCACCTTAACGTATGGGGGGAAGTACAGAAGGTCACAGCTGAACTGGAGTCCTAGAGTTCTTGTTTAGAAACACTTCTGACCACACACACATCAATCTTATTAATCATAAGTATACAGAAGTAGAGACTGGAGGTAGAGAGTTCTGATGTGAATCCTGCTTCACTACATTCTAGCCATGAACCTTGGGTGTTTTGAGCATTCTGAATATATTTATTTTCCTACAAAAACACAGATATTAATATATATCTTGTGGGACTGTTGTGAGAAATAAATGTACTGATAAATATAATACATGGACAAAATAAGCAGTATATGGTAGCAGTCACTATCAAAAGCCTCTTTTAAAAGGAAGGATACAGATGAAAAATCATGTGAGAAGATATGAAGAAAGCAAATGATGGTAAAACTCTCTATTCAACATCTACTTGGATTCTCAAAAAATATGAGGTGTGATCAAAAAACATAGTGACAATAAATGCTGCTGCCGAGTGCCATTCAACAGAAAGGCAGGGATTTTTGATATGGGAAGCAGTGCACTGAACCTTAGAAACAATGTGTCACAATTTTCAATTTGTTAGGTGCAATCAGTCAGTTGTGAGCTACAGTGAAGAGGAGGTGTGTTTTAAATTTTTTTTTTTTAATTAATTTTTTTTAATTTTTGACAGAGAGAGAGAGAGATACAGAGACAGAGAGAGAACTAAACTGGGGGAGCTCCCAGTTCAGCATATGGTTCCGCACGGGCCAGGGCCAGGATTCGATCCCCGGTCGACGGTGATGCAAAGTGAGCACTTAACCCACTGAGCCATCCTGGCTTCCCCGGAGGTGTGTTTTAAAGTGTGCCAAATATCATGGATCATGAACAAAGCCTTAACATAAATTTCTGTCAAATAAAACGTAACGGTGCATCCTCATTCACCTTATTCACCGGATCTGGCACCGAGCAACTTCTAGCTCTTCCCCAAAGTCAAAATGACCATGAAGGGAAACATTTTGAGTTGATTCAGGACATCGAGGAGTTATGACAGTGCAACTAGAGATACTTACAAAAGAGGATTTCCAGAAGTGCTTCAGAAAGTGATAGGAACAATGGGATAGGTGTGTTCAAAGCATCTGTGAGTATTCTGAGTGGGATTAATGGCAATGTGTATTTTACTGTAATAAATATTTTTAATTTAAACACTCACCATATATTTTTATCATACCTCATACACTGAAGAAAGAAAGAAATCATAGGACAAAAGGAAAAAAAGAAAATTACCAAATGTGAAAAAAAAAAAGGTTAATCAGTAACTCTCATCACTCTCAAAATATGTAAGTGGGATGAAAAGAAGACTAAAAAGCCAATTTCTTAATTCATATGAAGAAATAAATTTAAACTTAGAAAGAAGAAATGGGTTTATGTGCTTCATAAGCTCTGTCATATTAGTGAGTGATGTCATGAAGTCTTTCAGGAATCTCTGAAATACACTTACAGCTCTAGTTTTGATGGCATGGATTTTGTAGAGCTCTGTGCTAAAATACCTCAGGTCCCAAGATAATAATGCAATTGAATAAAGGTGACTTTGAGCAGCTTTGTGAGGAAATTATAAAGAGAAACACAAGGAATTTAGATGAGGAAACCACTCAAGGTTTTCAAAGTGGAAAGAAACATGTCACAAAACCAGAGACACAACGGAAATGATTCAGACAATCATCTCCGTATATCAAATTCATCTGGGCATTTTAGTGGTCATAAAAGCATATAGGTAGGTAGAGGCTAAGGTGGAAATAGTTTTGAAACTCGGGTTTAAAGCACAGAGTTGAGGCAGTGACATCCTCAAAAGAGGATTCTAGCCAGGTGACCTATTCTCAAAGAGAGGTGAAGGTCAAGCAAGGTCAGTTGCCAATTGACATTTCACCTTGAAAGGATTTGTCTTATCTCCCTGCACATTCCCTCCCCCTGAAATCTCCGCCATAGAAAATTACATTTTCTTCCTTTTAGCTGTTTTTAATTGACCTCCATCAGTGCACTTTAGATAGCAGAGGGATGTCAAGGTCATAACTCAATTTGAGAACCGTGTGAAGCAAGGTGAAGGTTCTCTCAACACTGGAAAATCTAAGAAAATCTGAGACCAAACAGAACTTAGAGTGCCTGACGCTATGAAGAAATTGACGTTTCTACCTAAAATAACTTCAAACTGTACATTTGCTACATTTTATAAACATCAGAAGGGCACCACTGACACCCAAGTGAAAAATCCCCACCTTGGCCAAAATGGTTTCACGTAAAAACAACTTACCTACCAAGTAAAACTTTCTGCACTCCTTGTGCCCAGGGGAATTGGGGGCAGGAGAGCGTGTGCCTACTCTGCAAAGAAGCAACAATTTTAACCCCAAGTGAGAAAGATGCGTTTAGGTTGAAGCATGGCTGCCTTCAGCATCTCTCTTTGGCATGCGGGAGCCAGAATAGGCATCTCCTGAATTCTCCCTCAGAGCAGCCCCCCACCGTGATTTGTCTGCTCTCCATCTCTTTAACTTGCTCTTTATAAACATTTCCCCTCCACCCACAGCCAGCCTGCCTCCCTGCCTGCTGGCCTCCCTTCCTCGGGCTTCAGCTGGAGGAGCGACTGCAAACAACTGGCGCTTTGGGGCTCAATGTTCTTGAAGACTGCCAGTTCTTTCAGGAGGTCGTTTACACGCTTGGCGCTTACTTCAATGAGCCACTCTGGAGCAGCCAGTGAAAAGTGCTTTTGCTCTTGCAAAATATTGGAGCGCTTTGTTGCAAACATGATGTGAATCCAGGGGTCCCCCTCACTAAAAGCACCAGCCAACCAGATGGAACGGGTGGCGACTTGGGGGATGCTTGTATGTCCCTAAAATGTGATATGGTCATTCCAGCACCCCCCCCCCCCCGATTCTATATTGTAAATAATTTGACATTTTCTCCCTATTCATCAAACTTCTTCTGGCCCCTTTTACCTGGTCAGACTCTTGATCGTAAATTGCCATGGCTCATAACTCTTAATGGGCCAAAAAAAGACACGAAGCTAACATTTACTCCTTATATCCACATAGAGTGTATGAAGAAAAACACCCCCCTTGCACACACTCTTCAGAAAAGACAAATTTTGACAGAAAAAATATTTCTAGGGGATTTCTATGTATTTTTTTTACTCAGTTGTAATGATAATACTAATCAACTTAGTTGGTGTTACTTCCAACTTAATATTTTCATTTGGTTCTTTTCCTTCTTAAGTGTACTATAAATAGATGATTAATCAAAAAATGGGGGAGGGTTACTTTTGATTAAGGAAGTTAATTATGAGTGGATGACTTGATATGAGTGGGAGGGTTCACTCAGCCATTTTATTTTCTTCTCCACAGAAGAGCTAGAAAAAAAATGGGCCATCAGAAACATTACAAAGGAGGAATCACTGGAGTAGTAAAACCTTTAAATGAAACTTCAGCTTCTACTGCCATCATCAATAAGCAATGCTGAAAAAAAAAATATATATATATATATATATTTAAGATTTATTTTATTGTTTTTGACAGAGACAGAGAAAGACAGAGAGAAAGGGGAGGGCCCAGAACAGTCTCCAGTTGTATGTTATCAGTTTTCAACATGGTTTTGTTCCACACAGGTGGGGGGGGGCGCAGAATGGGGACTGAATTGGGGGCCTCCCACATGGGAAGCACACCTCAGTTCAGCATGTGGGTCCACATGGGCCGGGGCTGGGATTCGATCCCCGGTCCCCAGGGCTGCAAAGTGAGTGCTCAACTCACCGAGCCATCATGGCTTCCCTGAAAATATTTCTTTGTCTACATTTTATTGCACATTTAATGAGCCTCCAAGTACTACACAAGCAACAAATATATTTCCAAAATCTCATGATGGGTTATATAAGTCATCACCACAATATTACACCCATTTCATGAAGGAGAAGCTAAGTCAAACCTGAAGTATAAGAAAGAGAATTGTTTTCATTATTGTCCAGGCTACTCCTAGGGTTCCACAAAACGTATTTAAAACGAGGCAGTGTTGGGAGCATGTAGTGTTGGGACCATGAACTTTGGAGTCAGAATATTATGATAGACCCCTGGTTCTGCCTTCTTAGTAGTTGAGTGAACATGAGAAAGTAATTAACTGCTTAATGCCTCAGTTTTCTCATCTGTAAAATGGGGCTAATAAAGCACCCTCTGTCAAGAGTATGTTTTGAAGATTGAATCAATTTGTGAAAACAGCTTAGAACAATACCTTACTTACACTGATGGTGCTATATAGTAGCAGCTGTGGTTGTTGTTAATATAGAGAGATCATAATGTATAAACACTAAATGGAAGAAACAACATTGAATAGAGAAAGCACACATGAAGTAGATATTTAGCCTCAGTTCCCACGCATTTCTGTATCTACAAGCCTGTAAGGGTGCTTTCCTCAGGCAAAGAGTGTGCCCCAAGTGAAAATCATCTTAACGTTATGCTGAGACCCTCATCTCCCAGGCATCCTTTTTCTGGTGTGCTGGACAAGAGCTTTGGTAACAACCAGTCTCTGCTCCCTTGAAAGCTCTCCTTCTACAAAGCCAGTCTAAAAAAAGTGTTTGCCGGTTAGAGTAGCTTTGACTCAATCACAACTGTTCCCACCTTGGTCAGGTTTGATGGGAAAACCTAGTGTTACAGTTTGTTCAGTGCCTTGTGAGGTGAACCTGAAAAAGGAAACAAACTTGTTTCTACAGGTTTGGCCTTTGCTCCCAAACCAGGCCCTGTACCCTTCACACTCAGTAACCTCTCTTCATGGCCTAGAGAACAAGGGTGTAAAGGAACTTGGCACACACCAAGTAGACACATTTTCTCAACAAAACTTTCCCCTATATGTCCAGTCAGCTCCTTCTGGGCCTCAGAAATTCTCCATCTGGCCGCAGTCTTTGAAGCATGGTCTGAAAGTCAAACAAAGTCAACTGTTCTGCTAGGCTCCCTTATTCACTTGCATATGTGGGCATTTTGCTTTCAAGTAACGTCTACACTTGCCACTCTACCCTTGTAATAATGGACAAGGGGCTTAATCTCTCTTGCCTCAGTATTCTCATTGTAAAAATTGCACTGATAAAAGGCAGCCACCTTAGTTGAGGAGATTTAAAAAGATACAGCATCTTTCATTCTTAGGGCAATTTTTTAATGCTCAGTACGTATCTAATAAATGTTAGCTATTGTGTGCAAATTATTACGTTTGTTTGCATATTTTGCTTTCTCAAATCAGATTACACAATTGGCAAAGACAAGACCCTTATCTTCCAACTTCTTTGTTTTCAACCCAAGTGGCTATACTGTGCTCTTGTGAGAAAATAATGTCAATTGTGTTATGTGTCTCTGCCTAAGAAAATGCAGCCTTCTCTTTTCTCTACCTAAAATTAGTTTTCTTCGATTTTTTTTTTCTTGTCTATAAACCCTGCTCCTTCTTCCATTTAATTGTCACTTTCTACAGGGATCAACCCGATGTCCTTCAGGTTCTCATAGTGCACTTATTCTTATTGTAGTTCTTGTGACAGGGTCTGAATGCTCAAGGTTTACAAATAGCTCTTGTGCTTTTCTCAAATTTTTTTGCTACATTAGAATGATAGACTGTAAATATTTCCCCATCATCTGAAAGGGTTTGAAAAGTAAGTGCCCTCGCTTGCCCTTGCCCTCAAGCGAAGGAAGTGGGTTTGCAGTTTCTCGAGATTTGAATCAAAGTTGAGGGGATCTTTAAAACCTTTTATGGAACATCCAAAAGACAAAGGAAGGTTCACAAAGAGAAAAGAGGGAGGGGGTTTCCAAAATATCAGAGGAAAGGGAAAGATTTGAGGGGACAAGCAGAGGATTTCTCTGGATCCCAGCAGGTTGCCCAGGAAGGAAGGGCATTGCTGTCCAGTAGGCCATTCTGATGCACACTGTGGGAGGCATTCATAAGAACCCAGGAGACCACATGACCCTGAGTCATGGACTACTTACCTCCCAGCAGTGACTGCAGGGGGAATGGACCCTACTCTGAGCATGGTCTATTCTTTGGGTGAGTGTGCCCTAGCGACAGAAGGGCCGGCTCCATTTCCTCATTTCTTGCCAGGTCAGCAGGAGTGACTGAGCAACATACCTCCTAAGTCCACTCAAATCTTATCTGATGATGCCACCTTTGTGCCTCCTCCCCACCTGTACGATACTCCTAGAACATCAAGACACCATTACACCTAAAGGGGAGAGCAACCCAAGGGGTGGGGGGAGTCTCACACTTAAGAATGTGGTTAAACTGAAGAAGCTCAAGACCCACTAAAAGGGACACTAGTGCTTCTGATACTTCTGTCCTTCATTATAATTATTGGCTTGCCATCTGTTCTCTGTCCCCTCACCCAGTGACCTATAGACATGTAGGGGTGAAGTGATGTGTGGACAAGGAGACAGTCTTCCCTCCTCCCAGCCCTCACTTGCATCTGTGCATCACCAGTCCTAGAAAACTTTCTGGCACTTAACGGGATATTTTAGTTACACCATTTTGCTTTCGGTGAACCAAATCACTTAAGCTAACTCCAAGTGTAGGAAGTTATACAGTTTTAGGTTAGGCACAAAGAGAAAAATAAAGCAAATAAAATTTCAACAGGAACCATATATACTTAGGTCTAATATTACCATCTACTCTATGGATTGACTGACATCCTGGTACAAATAGCCACTGTTAGTGGGCAGGGTCACGTGGGTGAAATATCCCTGAACTTTCTTTTGAAAGCTAGAAAAAAAACCCCAGATCTTTCCTATTCAAAGCTTTACCAGTTGTGTCCAACCTTTTAGCTTCCCTGGGCCACACTGGAAGAAGAACAATTGTCTTGGGCCATACATAAAACACTTTAATACTAATAATTGCTGATGAGATAAAAAAAAATCACATAATGTTTTAAGAAAGCTTATGACATTTTGTTGGGCCACATTCAAAGCTGTCCTGGGACACATGCGGCCCACAGGCCACAGTTTAGACCTTCAGGGTGACATACTACGTTTCAATGACCTGTCAGAGGTATAGCAGCTGCTATTCATGAAATGATAAGTGTGTCATTTCTTGAAACTCAGACTGATCAACTTAGGTTTAATCATCCCAACTATGTTCCCAGATTCTCTTGAAAGACTCATCATTTACATGGAGGCCAGAGGTTTTCCAGAATCATATAATTAGAGTTTTAAAATATAAAAATGCCTTTAATATAACATAATAAATGGATATATTCCCACCTAGAGAAAAAAAAATGTCACTACTTGAAAAAGCCTATGGGTGTTTCACTTTTAGGTAATTTATATCTGTTTTACTTTCACTTTCTCTTGTGAAGTACTTTTTACTATACTCAAGGAAACAGTTTTGCAAGTGATAAGGTTCTTAATTGACTCTGGCTGATTTAAGCAGAAAAATTTTTTTATAGGTTATTGGGTAGATCACAGAATTACCTGGAATATTAGAAAACCACCCTCCCCAAACAGCCCTCACCTTCCAGTCTTTACATCCATGGTTTCAGGAAGCAGGAAGAAGGGGGTATGCAAGAAGTCCTCATGCTCTGCTCCTTTCAAGAGGCTTCCTGCTATTCCCACACAGTACAACCTTGTACATCTTATTGGTCAGGCCTTACTCACGGCCCACACCTGACCAAGTTGGGTGAAGGTGTTGGGAAATCTAGATTTCAGCTAGGCAAAATATCAAAAACAATAATCAAATAGATGTCAGAGTAGCACCTAGCAGTCTTGGATACAACTTATTTTTCACTTTTCAGTGCACTTTAATGAGCAAATGCATGCGAAATGCAGTAATACATCTCCTGGAGAAAAATTCATCACTTTCAGAGACTTATAACAAGTTGTCTCAACCAGCTGCTTGGAATGCTTAATTCACTACTATCAGATTCACCAATCAGCTACATGCTTGATCTTCAAGGCTACTGTTAACCTTTTTCTTGTTTTTCTAGATTCTGTTTTCTCAGAACTAGAGGTGGTAACAAAGTTAAATCTGACTCTTTGTAACCCAATCAAGAAGGATAAAAAAAAAAAAAAAGAGCTTGTTTATAAAAAGAAGATGAAAGCTAAATTAAAAAATATGAAATATGTTTATTTTATTTCATTCTCTGCCAGAGTGTACATTTGCTGTGGTCTCAATAAATGGTTCTCAAATTGTGATCTCAGGGCCATTGGTGGTCCCAATATGTCTTAGGTAATCCAGAGGCCAATTACAAATATAATCTAAAAATCAGCCTAAATGTGTGTTTTAAATTTATTTTAATTTAAGTCCAAATATAAGAACTAATATTTTTAAATTGTAACCTGAGCAATGATTATGAATTTGGGAAAAATTTTTTAAGACATGTGTGTGTATGTATGTGTGTATGTTTGTGTGGTGGTGGTGGTAGGGTAGGTGGTCCATTTAGGTGGTCCTCTAGTCCTTTGCCCAGGATTCATGTTCTATAGTTTGAAAAATTGAAAGGATAGATTCTATTCTCTCCAGCAGAGGGTGACCCTTGGGGATATAAGACTAAAATCATCAGTTACTGAACATACAACAGTATGCTTCATGTCAAAATCTGGGCCAGATACAAGAACCCATGTAGGGTCTATAGGATGAGATTTCTGTAGGAAGAGGTCTATGATATCCCATCTTGTGTTGTGATTTAGAGTCAACTTATGACAATATAGAGCCCAAGAAAGATGCCCTTAAAATGGGCCAAGGTTAAGAAAAGTCAATTAAAGCTTGAAAAGTGTTATCACCATACTGTAGAGTAGAAACACATGATAAATTGATCTAGTTATGAACAACAACAAAAAAAGAGAGAGCATTTAAGAGTAAGAAAAATCTTGGTTTATATAGTTTAATTCCAGAGAAGAGGGTACACTGAATGAGTCACCCTGTTTTTGATGTTAGGTTGTCTGGTCTTTTAGTCAGTGTTCGTTTCATGACATTATTTCTTACATTACCCAACTCTATTCTACTTCTGATTTCACCAAGGAATTTTCTAATTTTAATTTGATCTCATAAGTGGAGACCCATCCCTGATTAAGATATGAATATTGATGTAAACTTGATACCCAGACTTGAAAATTAGATACTTTTAATTCATCCTTTTATTCCTGTGTGGTTCTTTACTGAGTATCTACTTTGTGCAAGATGCTATGTTAGTTTCCAGAGATCCACTGGCAGTTTCTTAGGGGATCAATCCCCATGTATCAAATTTACAGTACATGAATACATACAAATATGTTTCTGAACAATGGGTGACCAAGCTAGGTGGTGTCACTCTGTAAAGTTAAAAGTTCTTGATATATAATAGCTTTCCTGGCCTTACTATTTCCTCTAGACTATGTTCGCTTAAAAGCAGAACCTAAAAGAAAGGCTTATGATCAAGTTCTAAATTTGGGATGCTATAACCATGTCCTTAACAATTGAGCCCTCCCCTTTAATTGCTGCCACCAACTCACCTTTAAGACTAATTGAACCTTAGCTTCTGTTTATTCTGTTGTAACCACAAGTTGCTGAACATCTTAACTATAAGACTCAATAAATTCATAACATGTTCCTGAATAAATAACCTGTGACTTGACACTTAACAATCTTAAGGAAACTATACATAACATCTTAACGTGATGTCTTTGTTCTTCCTCATAGAAGAAAGTAAAGAGAAAAAGATCATGAAGAAATGATTCACAGGTTTGCTTTGCAGAAAAGAATGAGAATCAAGACCATCCCTAGAGACATGTGATCATACAATGATATCTGTAAGTCTGCGTGTTGAGATTTTATCAAGGAACTAGAAACCATAGACATTTACCCTAACACTCCTTCCCATTCCCCTTTTCAAACTCAACAACCCATAACTTTGTCATGCAAGCAAGATGAATGTGAGGCATTTGTAAATTTCCCATCTTCTCAACTGGTGACTTTTCGATCAATAAGTCTTTCTTTGCTCCAAACCCTAATGTTTTGGATTTTGGCTTTGTGAAAGGTCTGGTACAGGAACCATAGTTTGGTAACAATGTGATTCTAGAAAGTATCAATAACAGGCAGGAGTAAAGTCGGGCAGGGAAGGAGAAATGGTCAATGGCACAATGCATTACTGAGTGATAGGAAAATGAAACTCTATCCTGTGGAATTCCTTAAAGCAACAGTGTCCAACCTTTTGGCTTCCCTGGCCCACAGGAAGAATCGTCTTGGGCCACACATAAAATACACTAGCCCTAAGGACAGCTGATGAGCTAAAAAAAAAAAAAAGAAAAGTCACCAAAAATTTTGTCATGTTTTAAGAATTTCTGCTGAGCCTCATTCAAAGTCATCCTGGGCCACAGGTTGGACCTGCCTGCTCTAAAGTATCTTTGACTTTTCCAGAGGACAAAATTGGAAAGCATTTATTCATCAGTTTACATCCCAGTGTGGTCAAGAATAGCTCCATGAGTATTAACGTCCCTGCATCTCCGGAGTCTGCATGTACAAATGACAAGCCTAGGTCCATGAGCATCCCAGGCTGTACGGTACCATCAAAGAAGCCCCAGGACAGAAAGAGTTGTATAGCAAGCACTCTCAAGTTACACCCGGTGAAGTCCTTAACTTAAAGTTCTCTGATTAATAGTGAACTAGGCAGTCTATCTTCATTTGTTTGTTGGCTGTTTGAATGTTTTCTTTGTGAATTACTTTTCTTACTTTGAAGTGCTTATTTTGACCTTACCTATTTACTCTTGGATTGCTTATCTTTTCTTACTGACTTGTAGAAGCTCCTAATATAGTCTAAATATTAATTTTTATGTGATGTAATGCAGATATTTCTCTAACTTAGTCTTGCATTTTAAGCTGTTGAGTACAGAACTCCAAAAATATTATGCATTAAATTATCATTTTATTATATAGCTCCTGGGTTTTGTGTTTGGGAGGAAAGCCTTTCCCCTGCATGATTTTAAATACTTCTATAACTTTATTTTTGATATTGGACACTTGTACTCCACCTGGATTTTTTAAATGAATGATGTAAGTTAGATAATGAATCTTAATAATTAAGTACTTTCCAAATAGACTACCAGTTTTTCCTAGAGCATTATTTCTCCTGTTGATTCAAAATGCCACCTTTGTCATAATCAAAATGATTATGTATAAAAAAATTGATTACTGAACCTTGTCTTCTTTCTATGACCCTATATTCCTACACAATTACCCCCTATATAATTAATCAATATCTTTATAATTCTTCTACTTTTGATTTTTTCTATTAACTATTTTTGCAGTATTCTATTTCACATAAATTGGAGAAGCAATTTATCAAGTTCCATAAAATATAGCATTAGAAATTCAAAATTATATACAATTTATAGATTGCTCTGAAGTAATATGACATCTTTACAATATTTGCATCCAAGAACACAGCATATCCCTCCACTTATTTGCCTGCTTTTATGTCCTTGGTAGAGATTTATAGTTTCCTTCACGTAGGTCTTGTACATTTCTTGCTCAGTTTTTTATGGATTACTTTTGACATCTTGTTTCCCCAGGTTACAAGATAGAAATGAAGCCATTACACTGAAGCAATTGCTTTAGTTCAAATTTTGGTTTCACTCTGGTATTTAAGGTTTAGAAAGCGCCTATTTATTCCTTCCTCTCTACTCAAACAAAGCATTGTCTTCCAATTGTGACAGTTTGGAAAAACCCATTGCCATTTGACCTGCACATTTCCTTTCATCTGACCTATATTTATGTTCTGCTGCACAAATGATGACAAGGTAGTTGATCCTGAATGGCTCAACTCTCATCAACCAAATAGTTCCTGTATTCTTATGCTGTTTTAAGTAGTGGCTCCCTCTGAGTATGTTAGTTATTAAATCACAGTGAGTCTTTGTGCACAGCATGATGTTACACTTATATTAAACCCTTGAGGGCAACAATATAGTACTTATTGTACACATGGGCTGCAGGCACAATTTAGGGCCTAATCAGGTGGAGAAAAATGGAAGACAAGGCTCCTCTTAGAAGAAGAGGCATTGGCATATTTTGTTAAGATCCAACAGGCGAATTAGTAATGGTGAATCAGGCATTATCAAACCCATTCGCTTTCATCACTCTGATATTTGAACTGCTAGGGTTTCACAGAAAACAGAAGTTCTAAAATTTGCTTTGAGTTTCATACCATGGCTAAGCATTCTTTTGCAATGTTTATAATGATTTTTATTGAGATATTTTCCCCTTTTTCCATGCTTCCAATAAATATTTTATTTCTGGGTTTTTGAAGTTCCATAAACAAAATAGAATATTAAGATATGATTGAACTGTGATAATAAAAAAGCATTTGGGAAGTCCTATCTTTCAATAATTTCTATCCATTTTTTTGCTCTAAATTTTTTTTTCTCATTTCTTTTATTTTTTCAAGTATAAATAGCAGGAGACATATTGATTTATCTGCAGCACACTGGAGACTAGAATAGTTTCAAAGTCACTTAAGACTGCATAAGCAGAAATGCGAGCTTTCTTAATCATCAGCTATGATGATTCAATTTCCCAGGGGTTCCTGTGTTCACCATTGACCTTGTGTTATGGATTGAATTGTATTTTCCTAAAAGATATTTTGAAGTCCTAAATCTTGGTAACTCAAAATGTAACCTTTTTTGGAAGTAAGGCCATTATAATGAAGTAAATAGTTAACATGAGGTAATACTAGAGTAGGGTAGGCCCTAATTGTATATTACTAGTGTCCTTATTAGAAGACCACCACACAAAGACACAGAGACACAAAGAGAATACCCTGTGAAGATGGGGGCAGATTCAAGTGATGGATTTACAAGGCAAGGAATGTCAACATTTCCCAGCTAGGCAAGAGACATGAAAGAGATTCTCCCTCAGTGCCCTTTAAAGGAAATGACACTGCCATCTTGATTTCAGACTTCTAGAGTACAGATTATGAAAGAATAATTTTCTATTGTTTCAAGCCACCTAGTGTGTGGTATTTTGTTATAACACACTGGGAAACTAATACATCCTGCTTAAGAATGTAAATATTGGTTCTTCTCTCTGGTGTGCAAATTTGGAGCCCAAGTTCAGTTCTTCATTTCTCTTCTGCATCCTGCCTCCTCATAGATGCACATCAGTATATTCCAGCACCAGCTATTCTGAATATAAAGGGTGTCCCAAAATTCATGTAAGATTTGAATTTTGTGTCATTTGTGAGGTAAAGTGTTGCCAACAAAAAAAAGACAGCATGACAACTGACAGTTCAGGGTTATTAAAAATGGAGAACTAGGGGAAGCCGGCATGGCTCAGTGGGTTAAGTGCTCACTTTGCAGCACCGGGGACTAAGGATCGAATCCCAGCCCCGGCCCGTGTGGACCCATATGCTGAACTGGGGAGTTCCCCAAGTTCAGTTTTCTCTCTGTCTCTGTCTCTTTATCGCTCTCTCTCTCTCTTTCTCTGTAAAAAAAAAAAAAGTTTCAAAAAAAAAGGAGCGCTACACAAAAGAACAACGCATTTTCATTGTTGAGCAATGAAAATGTACAATTTTTAATTATAAACCTGTGTTTTCTATCAAAATTACTTCTTGCATGAATTTTGGGACACCTTTTATATTGTACTTTACTGCAGTATTTAGGGATAAAAATAAAAACTATCAGATGAACTACAAGTCCTCAGTTAACCTTATATATAACTTGACCATAAAATTAGCTCTTATACAAGGGCTCTCCTTTATCTCCCAAGTCAACAGCTACCTCCTGGAAAGAACTTAGCCCCTTAAATTTTGTCCAACCCACATGTTCAGCCCTAGGCTGACCTGCTCTGTACATATTTATGTGACCTAATAACTGGATTATTTGTATCTACGCTTACAATACTGTGATGAGTCTCTTTCTCATTAGGTACTGTAGCATACCTTGAATCACTTCTTAGAAAACTTCACCTTTGCGACATCCAGCCCTATTCATTGTCATCTTTCATACCTGCTGGCCGTCTAACTGCCTGTCATTGCCTCTATTTTTAAGATTTTCCTTTTATATATAAATTAATAACATAAACATACTTAAATATATAGACTGTCTAAAAGTAATCTAGCCATAAATGCCTCTGTTTTTCATATTACAAGGCTGGATATTTTGCAGATAATACCAGGGCTGTTCAGAAAGTATCCAGCCATGTAACCATTCTCATTATAGTGACAATATAGTGACAATATAGCTATATTTCTAATGGGAAGATTACAAATATACACATACATACACACACACACACAGACACACACATTTTTTAACTTATTTAAATTCAATCCTGCCTCACATATAGCACATTCCTCCTTGGAATGTTTTCACAGGCCTCATAGTTCTGTGCATAAGTTCAAAAATTATAACTCTTCTGGCTTACTATAAAATTGACATCTACAAATCCGTTTTAATTATTCGACGTACATAAGATTTCGCTTGGGGGATAGCAGGAGTGCTGTTGTTCCCTCCAGCACACATAAGATTGAGAAAGATATTTATCATTGAACACATCCTTATTTCCTGTGCAAGTTTCTCTGTGGAAAAATTATTTTATGATATATAAAAACCCATGGGGCACTGTTTGATCTAAGATGCACAAGGGCAGTCCAGAAAGTATCCAGCCATGTACTATGAAATTTAAAGGAATTATGGCTGGATTTTTATGTAAAACTGAAAATCATAAAACAAGAAGATTAGCAAAGGGAAAGAAAACTTGCTTTGTCTGACATCCTTTGCTAGGAGACATTCAAAGATAAGCAAGAGTCTTTCTTGACAGTAGAATCTTTGACAGAAAGAAAGACAATTAGAGCATTCAGAATTATTTTACAGGTTATTTTATAGAAGTGTGTCCTACCTCTAATAATTCAGATAATAAGCCTTTTAGTTCTCTTTATTTCACATACTGCACAATACTTCATGGACAAAGGAGGAAAATCACTAACAAGAAACAACCACCTTGGGATGGATTTCCAGAATTTTCCCCAAGAATATTGTTAACAAGTACATGATTTTGCTTTAATAGGGTAACTGATGTGTGTAGATTTCCAGGCCTGGGATGCAGGACTGACTCATGGGGAGGAGAAGTTAAAAAGAGTCTCTACCTACTGCCTTAAGCTTCCAAATGAATGTAAAGCTGACCAAAGATTTCCCCAAGACTGTGCCTCTCAATGACTATGCTTCCTCAGCCTGCCTCTCATCTTTTCCCAACCTTTGACC
>PVKE010017344.1:0-15625 GCA_004027555.1 Craseonycteris thonglongyai
ATCTTCAATTTCACTCATCGTTTCCTCTAGCTGGTCAGCCCTGTTTCCTATGCTGGTCAGTTCTTTTTTCAGCTCTTCCATGATGCCTTTCATTTCAAGGAGTTCCTTTTAGTTCTGCTCTAGCGTCTCAATTTTGTTGGTAAAGTACTCATTTTGCTCAGAAAATTTCTTGCTGAGGTCATTTAACTGTGTCTGGGTACTCTGCCAGCATTGAGTGAGCTCTCTGAGTGTCTTGATTAATGCAGCCCTGAATTCTGTTTCACTTAGATTTGATTCCAAGTGTGCACGGTCCTTTACTAAAGACTGCCCCTGATGGAGGGGCTTTGGATTCTGAGGTGTGCATTGTGTTTGATGTGGTTCTTTTTGCTTTATGCATGTGTCTGTTTTCCCTCTGGGGGTTTGCCTATCAGATGGGTTTCTCTTTATTTTTTGGGGGGGCTCAGTTGTGGGAGGAGATTTTGGGAGAGGGTTAGGGGAAGCAGAAAGCTTCTGTGTCCTGGGGCACTTCAGGTTGCTATCATATCTGTTAGATAGCAGGGTAGTAAAGGTGTGGCCAGGGGTGGGGGCATGTGAGTAGGAGCTAGGGCGGGCCTGAGACACAATAGCAGATTCCTCTTTCAGCAGGGGGGCTGGTGGTTCTGTGGGGGTGGGGCGCAGGAGCTCTGGTCTTTCCTCCTCCTGGCTGCCCCTCCTTCAATCGTATCTGTAAGCCTCGCCCACAGGGCAGCACTTGGATGGGCTGGGGCTTGGCAGAGGCCCTGGTCGGGCCACGCAGTCCCGCGCACAGGCAATGACACCGCGGAAACCTGGCCGGCAGCCCAGTTGTGCGCGCGGTCCGCAACGCCCCAGAGGCCCGGTGGGCGAGACGCCAAAAGCCCAGCTGTGCGCTCGCGAGCAGGTAGCAGTGCTGCAGCAGCCTGGTGGGCAGGGCGCCGAAAGCTGGTCCAGTGTGCAGGCAGCGGCGCTGCGGCAGCCTGGCGAGCAGTGCACCAAAAGCCCTGTAGCGCACCGGCGAGCAGGCACTGGCGCTGCGGCGGCCCGGTGGGCGGGGCGCCAAAAGGCCAGCTGTGCACTTGTGCGCAGGCAGCGGGGCTGCAGCGGCCTGGTGAGCGGGGCACCAAAAGCCCAATTGTGCGCTGGCAAGCAAGCAGCGGTGTCGAGGCGGCCCGGTGGGCGGGGCACCGAAAGCCCTGTGCGCACAGGAAGTAGCTCTGGCGGCAGCTGCTCTACGCTCCTGGCTCTGTTGAGACCGCCGGATTCACTCTAAGCACATCCAATGCAGCTATGCCCACTCGAGCCCCAGCCCTCACTCCAAGAGCCCTGTCCTCAGAAGGCGCTCCTTCACAGTCAATCTCCTCCGTAAATCAGGGGTGCTGAGCTGTTGTGGGCTGGTGCCCTGCTCTCACCCCGCCCGCCGGGAAGTGCAGCTGCCCTGCTCCACAGTCCCTGTTCCACTTTAGGCTTCGTGATCTGATTAGGGCACTGCGTGCTGTCCCTTGAGTTTGGATGTTAAATTGTCCACAGTCTTATGGGAATTCCATGCTCCCTAGGTCTCGGCTTCTAGCCCGCCCTCGATCCAGCTCCTCTTTGACCGTAGTCCTCCAATCCCCCTTTGTTTTTGCCAGCCCCGCGCTGCGCTCCGAGTCTCTGTCCCCGAACCACTGCTTCCCTTTTCCTCTCCCGCTCTCCCCTTTTTTCTCTAACCTTTGTGTGCTGTTCTGCATTGTGTGGTTCTCTTAGTTGAGGTTTCTTCTCAGGGTTTCCCCTGTGGATTCCCCTCTGTTCACAAGGCCCTTCCCAGGCAGTTATCGGCGTTCTCCTCTCATGCCGCCATCTTGGATCTCCTATTTATTTATTTTTGACAGAGAGAGAGAGAGAGAGAGAGACATACAGAGACAGAGAGAGAACTGAACAGGGGGCACTCCCCAGTTCAGCATATGGGTCCACACGGGCCGGGGCTGGGACTCGATCCTCAGTCTTCGGGGCTTCAAAGCGAGCGCTTAACCCGCTGAGCCATCCCAGCTTTCCCCTGGGGAACTTCTTGAGGATTCCTGAATGAAAGGTAAGACTGAGATTAGAACGGGTCAGCTAAAATTAGGGAGGAGGAGGCGTGTTTCCAGGCTGTCTATGGTATATCCAATGGTCAGAGAGGTCATTGCCTTTCGCAATTACACTGGCAAAGTTAACAAGGGTGTTAGATTTCCATTTTTCCCACAGGTGCTGGGAGTTTGATAACACTAAAAGAACCAATGTCATGCTGATGAGTTACTTTGATTGTATAATAAACAATTATTTAGTGATGTACCAGGAGGGTCACAGATATAAGAAAAAATAAGAGTTGTAATGAAAATTAAACAGTAAAAATTGAGAAATAGTTCTAGCAGTTGGGGGTTAGTCATTAGCGCTTATCTGGCACTCTCCTGAACAGTAAGTACCGTATTTTCCGGCGTATAAGACGACCCCCTAATTTTACAGTTAGAACATAGGTTTAGGCCTATATTCGCTGTATAAGACTAATTTTACAGTTAAAACATAGGTTTAGGCCTACATTCGCTGTATAAGACTACCCCCCACTTCCGAGGCTGTAGTCTTATACAGCGAATGTAGGCCTAAACCTATGTTTTAACTGTAAAATTAGGGGGTCATCTTATATGCCCGTAGTCTGAGGTATTCTAGTGGTTCACAGGAAGACTGAGATTCAGTTAGCAAGTGTTCTCCTTCATTGCCCTTCCAGGGTTTTATCCTAGAGTGAAAATTCCAGGTAGGGATTCTTGGCACCTTGATAGCTGTAGGGATAGAAAATAAGACAGTAAAGGAACCTTTCCAAGTCGGGCTTAGTTGGGATGTGGGGCTGCTGTTTTTCTAAGATTTGATGAGTATTTTGCTACCAAATGGGTACTGGGTGGTGATTGTGAATCCTGTCCAGTGGGTGTGGGCAGAATCCTATGCCCATAGATTTTGAGGGCTTCCTGGACTTGTCCTAGGGAAGTGGCATTATTGAAAGAGGTTTGTAGCTTCTGTGTCTAAGAGTATGTCAAATGAGAGGAAAGCTCTTCCATATAAAGCCTTGTAAGGGCTTAGTTTCAAGAAGCCTGAGGGCTTATTTGAACCTGCAGTAGAGCTATTGGCAGGAGGTCAAGCCATGATTGAGAGGCTTCTTGGCAAAGCTTTCTTAGGATGTTTTTTGTTGTTATTGTTTGTTTGTTTTTAAGATTTATTTTATTGTTTTTGACAGAGAGACAGAGTCAGAGAGAGACAGAGGGAAGGGAGAGGGCCCAGAACAGTCTCCATAGTTGTACGTCATCAGTTTTGTTCCACACACGTGGGCGGGGGCCGCACAGGGTGGGAAATGAGGCAGGGGCCTCTTGCATGGGAAGCATGCTCTGGTGAACTGGAGGCTGAACCAGGCACTTCCCACCTGGCAAGCACACCCCAGTTCAGCATATGGGGCCTGATGGGCCAGGGCTGGGACTTGATCCTCAGACCCCGGGGCTGCAAAGCATGCACTTAACCTGCTGAGCCATCCCGGCTTCCCCTTAGGATGTTTTTTTTTAAAAGTTTGGCTTGTTCTTTCTATCTTGCCAGAGTTCTGGATTCTCCACAAGGGCTGTAATAAGTATCTAATTCCAAAATTGTTAGCTACCTGTTGGGTGATATGGAATTCAAAAGACGGTCCATTGTCCCTTTTAGGGACCAGGGTAGGCCAAACTTAGAAATGATTTTCTTTAATTATTGTTTAGCCACATTCTGGGCCCTTTCTGCCTGGGTGGGGAATGCCTCTACCCACCCAGTGAAAGTATCAAAAAAAACCAAGAGGTACTTAAATCCCCAGAATGGTGGCAATTGAGTAAAGCCTGGTTGCCAATCCTCGCCTGGGTAACTTCCCTGATGCTGGATGGGTTGTATAAGTGGGAGTAACCTACTTTCTGGAGGGTTACATAGGTATAAAGTGAACAGGCATGGCATATCCATGCAAATGTCACATAGTTCCTTTCCAATAAATATCTTTTTGCAAATTTGGTGCATATTGTCTTGTCCCAAATGGCAAGACTCATGGAGCCTTTTAACGACTTTCCATTGGAGAAACTGAGGAAGGTGCAGTTTTGGATTTTGTTTCTACCATCCCTGAGGGTGAGAGCGTATCCCTTTGAATGGCCCAGTCCTTCTCTTCTGAGGTGTAAGGTCGGGGAGGAACAGGGTCAGGGAAAAAAGGGATAATGGCCCGAACAAATTGTTCTCTTAAGAGTGTGGTGGCCTTGAACACCTGGTTTGCCCAGTGATTTCCTTGGGTTATTTTATCGAGTTCCTTTTGAGGTCTCTGGCAGTGGATTTTTGTTACTTCCTTAGGCAAGTGTATGGCCTCCAGGAGGGATAATATCTGAGGTTTGTATTTTATGGGAGTGTCTTTGGCAGTGAGGAATGCACTTTCTTTCCAAATGTTAGCATAGGCATGGAGTACAAAGAAAGCATATTTAGAGTCTGTGTAGATATATATCTTTTTCTTCCTTCCTAACTATAAAGCCCTAGTTAGGGTAATTAATTCAGTGTTAGCTTCTATGATTTTGAATGGAGGAACTGTGGCTTGTTCTGCATGCCTGACTCCTTCCCTAACAAAGCTGCTACCGTCAGTAAACCAAGCTTCATCTGGGTTTTCTAGTGGCTGGTCTTTTAAACCTCTCATGCTAGCATAAGTCAAGTTGGTGGTTTTCTCACAGTAGTGTATTGGGGCTCCCTCCTCTGGACAAGGTAATAGGGTGGCAGGATTAAGGGTGGTACACCTTTGGACAGTAATGTCAGAATTTTCTAATAGCAGAGCCTGATATTGTAATATCCTGCTATCTGCCATCTATTGGGGCTAGTAAAGTAGCCACTTAGTGAGAAGCAAAAACCTCCAAGGCCTGTCCTAGAGTAATTTTAGAAGCTCCGCCTCTAGCAGAGCCATCGCCACCACCACCAGTAGCAAACTTGGCCAGCCCTATGCCACCCAGTCTAATTTCTTAGATAAATACTTGATGGGGTGTTGAGTGCGGACTAATTCTTGGGTTAATACCCCTAAGGCTATACCTCATTTTTGGTGACATATTGGGATTTGTGGGCTGGAGCAGCCCTAAGGCTGAAACACAAGTATGAGTAAGGTCCCTTTTTAACGGTTTAAAAGCTTGCTGTTGTTCTGGCCCCCAGACAAAGGAACCTTCCTCCTTGTTCTTCTTGAGGGCTTCATATAGAAGCCAGACTTTGAGTCCATATCCTATTAGCCAGAGTCTACAGTACCCTGTAAGTCCAAGGAATGTCCTAAGTTTGTTATTATTGTTGTTGTTGTTGTTGAGAGCAGTTGAATAATTGCCCAGACCCTGTCAGGAGATAACCTTTGTTATTTTGGGGTTATAATAAATGCTAAATATTGGGCCTGTTGGCTGACTGGGCCTTTGGTCTAGAGACCTTGTAACTTTGTTTGGCCAGGAAGTTCAAGGTGTGTTTAACATGGTGTGGCATAAATTTTTGGGTGGGGAAACAAATGAGTAAACCTTCCACATATTAAATGACTGTCCCCTGCTCAAGGGACAGGTTGACTAGGACCCTTGACAAGGCTGACAAAAAAAAGTGTGGATTGTCTCAAAACTCTTGAGGGAGAACAGTCCAAGTGAGCTGTTGATAGTGCCTGTTCCCATTCAAAGGCAAACAGAAATTGAGAAGGAGGATTGAGGAGTATATAAAAGGAGTTATCTTTTAAGTCTAGGACTGGGAACCATTTAGTTTCTGGCAGTATCTCCCCAAGGATCATATATGTGTTTAGAACTGTGGGGTGGAGGGGTATTACTGTCTCATTAAGGATCCTTAGATCTTGGACCAATCTATATTCCCTAGAACTCTTCTTTATGGGGAGGATTGGGGTATTATAGGGAGATGAGCAAGGTTTTAACAGATTGTACTTGAGAAATTTGTTAATAAGAGACTATAGGCTAACCTTAGCTTTGGGTTTCAGTGGGTACTACCATTGGAGGGCATAATGAAAGGAATCTTTGAATTCAACTTTAACTGAATAACACTTTTGACTCACCTCAGGATTTCTGTTGACCAGATTTCTGGGTTCACTGAATCTAGCCATTTGCATTCCACCAAGAATAGGGTCTTTCCTTCAGAAAGTAATGGAAGTATATTAAGGAAAGGGTGTCCAACTATCAGATGTGCCTAGTTTTCTGGAGAATGTCCTGGTCCAAGAGGGGCCTGGGGCATTCTGGTATACCTAACAAGGAGTATGAGAAGAGTTTGCCTCCATGAGCAACATAGGGGTAGAGTAAACCTTTATGTCATGGGTGATCTTTCGACTCTGACTATTTGATAAGTTTTAGGAGAGAACAACAGAGAAAGAATTTAGTACAGAATAGGGGGTTCCCGTATGAAGTAATAAATTTATGGCCATAATAGCCACACCCAAAGTTGTCCTGGCTTCTTCCTCTTGATGATGCTGTTAGTTTTGGGAGCCAGAGGGAGCATCCGTGGACCCCTTCATTTTGAGGCCAGGATATATTGAGGGTTTGACCAGGTGGCCCTTTAGCTCTCTGGGCAGTCTTTTCCCCAGTGGCCAAACTCATTTCATTTGGGACACGGTGTCTATGTTTTTTTATTCTCTGGGCATTTATATTTCCAGTGTCTGGATCTTTCTTTCTTCCTTCCCTCCTTTCTTTCTTTCTTTCTTTCTTTCTTTCTTTCTTTCTTTCTTTCTTTCTTTCTCTCTTTCTCTCTTTCTTTCTTCCTTTCTAGATTTATCTTATTGTTTTTGACAGAGACAGAGAGAGATAGAGACAGAGACAGAGACAGAGACAGAGAGAAGGAGGGCCCAGAGCAGTCTCCTTAGTTGTACATCATCAGTTTTTGACATGGTTTCGGTCAACACAGGTGGGTGGGGGCTGTGCAGGGTGGGAACTGGGCTGGGGGTCTCCCACATGGGAAGTAAACCCCAGGTCAGCCTATGGGTCCACATGGGCTGGGCTAGGATTTGATTCTCGGTCCCTGGGGCTGCAAAGCAAGCATATAACCTTCTGAGCCATCCCGGCTTCCTCATTAGTGTCTGGATTTTCCACAGCTATTGTATCTTCTGGGGTTTTATTTCCTGGGAGACCTGAAATTGGCTGTCAGACTTGTAAAACAAAGAATAATTGAGCCTGTCTCTTAATCCTCTGTTTTTCTTTCTTCTGTTTCATTTCCCTAGCCTTCTTCTCCTCCTCATGGTCCCAATTATAAAAGACAAAGGTGGCTATTTTAAGAAGTTCTCTCAGCCAGGTATTAGGTCCTATTGCTAGTTTCTGTAACTTCCTTCTGATATCTGGAGTGGACTGGCTGGGTAATGAACTGATTCTTGAGCATTAGCTCCCCTTCTGGAGAGCTGGGGTCTACATTTGTGTGTTTAACGAGGGCTTCCCAAAGTCACTCAAGGAAGGCTGTGGGGTTCTCAGAGGAGCCCTGATCTATGGTGGCTAATTATAGTAGTTGGTTGGTTCAATATTGCTCTGTTTCATACTCTTAGTTAAACATAAGATCAAGTGATTTTATTGCCAAGTGTCTCCTGAGATATTAAAGTCCCAACTGGGTTCAGTGGTGGGCACTTGCCGGCATAGCAAGTGGTATCCTCTATGATTGTCTATCTCTGCTTTGGAAAGAGTCTGTCCTACATGAATATCTTTCCAAGTAAGACCAAAAATAAGGGCAAGCTTCCAAAATCCATCAGTATACTTCTTAATGTCATCTGAGTAGCACCCCAAATCTGCCTTTATTTGAAGAAGGTTCCACATTGAAAAGGGAACCTACACCCTCAGAAGGTTGCCTGCTAGGCCTGCACTGACTTCTTGGAGGGGGCAAGTACTTGGGGCTGGCAGAGGCCCCGGGTATAAAGGCAAAAGCCCCAGTGGAGTAGAAGAAGGGCACCTGGAAGGAGCTGATTCTCCTGGTCCTTTAAAAAGAGGAGGTCGGGAAGTAGCTGCAGGGTTATTCCCAAGATTAGGTTCCCTGATTAGGCAGCTACCAGAGTCAATACTGAGGAGTCTATTTTACAACGGCAGAGATCTGGATCATCTGTGAGGGCCATAAAGGCCTAGACATGGGGAATCTCAGTCCACTTTTCTACTCTGCAACAAAACAAATCTAGCTGTAGAATAGTGTTGTAATTTACACTGCCATTTTCCAGCCGGCTTTATCCATCATCTGACTTATATCGGGGCCAGGCTGGGTTACAAAAAAAGACAAGCTTTTTCTTCTTTAATGTCTAAGGGTCAAACTGGTTCCAATTGGATAAGATGCATTTGAGCAGGGAATCTTGAGTGATGGAGCTCTGGATACCTATCTAGAAGGTAACAAAGAAAACGTGGGAGGTGGAGAAGAATGGAATCCTTTATTAATCCCTGTCTCCAAGTCTTTCTGAGCGAGAATGTTCTCCACCTCGGTGATGGCCACTGAGGGCTACAGAACTTGTGCACCTTACCATGTGCCCTCATTTCCCGTCCCCTGGGCTGCCGCCCTATGCACACATTACCGTTTGCTTCCTGGGGAGGGTCCATTGTCCTTTTTAGGTTCAGGGGCCGCTGTCCCCTCACCTCTCCTCTTCCCTCCAGCGTACCCACCTCTGACTGGGTATTGTTCTCATCTTTCAAGTGACTGTTGCTCTGGATCCAAGGGTAGGTTTAATACCTCCTCTCCAGTTGGTACCCTTCCCATCTTTGGTTGTCCATCCATATCCTGGAGAGGATCATATCCATTATGACCCTCATTGTCTTTCCCTGAAAGGATAATCGGATTAGCTTATTGTAGTCCTAAAAGTAGAGAGACCTTTTCTTGCTATTGATAGCTGTCTTCATCCAATCTCAATCCCACATAAATCCTAAAAAATCAGAGGTGAATGGTGTCCCAGGGGAAGGACAGGACACATGATGATGTAGAAACCAAAGAACAGAGCTCTGGGGGAAGGGCAGGGCACACAATGGCATAAAAAGCAAAGAACAGAGCCTCAGGAGAAGGGCAAGACACACAATGGATAGAAAGCAAAGACTGAGGCCAACTGAACTGGACCCAGGGTAGATGTGTTGTGGCCAGTGCCAGTCGAAGGGGGCAGACTCTAAACAGTAGGGGTGGTACAGACACTGCAAGAAGACCAGCCAGTGGGACAAAAAGTGTGAGCCAGATGCAGGAAGTGGCCCAAGTTTCTTGGTCCTCATAGGCAATGGAGAAGTTTTTGAAAGAGAGAACACTTTTTTGTGAGGACAAAAGAAGAAATGTTCATCCCAGGGGGCCGGGAATGAACTCAAGGGAGCCTACACAAGCACAAAGGTACTCAAAGCTGTTCCTGTCATTAACCTTGGTGCTCCGTGATGGAAGGTGGAACAAAAGAGAAAATAGGCATTCCACAGGAAGCAAAGATGCGCAAGTATGAAAGGAAAGGGCAGAGAGAAAGTAGGAAATATCAACTCCTAGGAGGCTGTTTTACTTCCAATGTGGGGGCAATGCCGCAGGGTGGTGGTATTGTATGATCCTAAAACCATGTACCTTGTTACACAGATCTTTCCTTCATTTTGGTGGACACCTATTGCCAATATACCCTAGTCTGTGACCCACTCATCCTACCATGAGAGACTTTAAGCAGTGGGCACTCTAATAGCTTTTAAGTGCCTTCCCATGCACACAGTGCAGCTCCCCAAAGTGACTTAATTGTAGAAACAAAAGAAGGTGAAGGGAGCAGACAAAGGGATCTGCTTTAGAAAAACCCAAGAGAAAAAAAATAGAGAGAGAGATAGAAAGAGCCTCACTTAATCACATTGGAGGATTGCCACGGGGAAGGAACTTAGATGCTTGAGACCATGTTCCCGTCAGGTGCACAGATATTTGTCTTCCTCCTGATGGGACCTAAATCTAGTGTTTTAGGTTGTGACCAGGTTATCCTCTCACGGAAAACTTCTTTAAGGTAGTGGATGCTCTAAAGGCTTTTAGAGGCTTGTCCCGTGCCCACCAAGTTATGCAGCAGATGGTTTGGCTATTAGAAGTTTTTTAAAAATAGGAAAAGTAGGGAAAAAAATAGGATAAGGTATCTTGAATCCAGATGATCTGAGTCATGGCACAAGTAGATGTCACCAGGAATAACGATTTTTCCTTGGGTCTTGTCTTCCTGAAAGAAAAAGTTCAATTGGGAGAAAAGAGTCAAGCAAGCAGCAGACAGCAAAGTCTATTAGCAAAGCAAGTCCACTCTGAGCATGCAGCAGGCTGAGCCAAGATGGGTAGAATCCAACATCTCTGGGACCCTGGCCTTTTATCCTATAGATTGGGTTATCCTCCTTCATTCCTGTTCTTCTCCTTGTTTCACAGGCCTTCTTAATTCTGCTGTGTTTGTGATATTGGCAGGATGCCAGCAGTAGAAGGGAAGGCTGATATGAGGAGGTTGCCTGGGACAACCATGAACAGATGAGTGCTCCATGGATGAGAACGTGATTGATGAGGAAAAGACCCTCCTCCTCCCTTCTGGATCATGGCGGCGGGGAAGGGTACAGAACTGCCAATCTAAAAGAGGTTTGGCTAGAAGGTTGGATGTTTCTGGAGAGCGTGGAATCCTGGTGGGGAGATTTAAATGAAAGAAGGGAGGAAACTAGCTCTCTCTGCTCATGGAAAGCCGCTGGAGCCAGGTCTCTTGGATTGCTGGCACTGTCCAGGGTTAGGGCTCTTCTATTCACAGGAAGCAGCCAGGCCGGGGTTGCTTGCTAGGCAGGGTGGAGCAGCTCTGGCTCCTGACAGCATGGCCAATCGGAGCAAATAAGCACATGGACATAAGAGAGGAGCACATGCACGTCTAGTGCAGGGATTGCTTTGCTGGCAGAAGAGAGATGACTCCCCTTTTCAATTTTGTGGGGATCCACCTGGGGAATCATGCTGTGGCTGCCTGTGCTCCCCAAAGGACAGTAAGTGGAGGGAGGGCAGAGCTGGCCTGCCTGTTCGCTTCCAAGGAAATCCGCCTGGAGGAACTGTGCTGTGGCCTCCAGTCTTCCCTAAAGGATGGTGTCTTGTTAAAAAGGGAAAAGGCCACAGAACTGGACCCAGGGTAGATGTGTTGTGGCCAGTGCCAGTCAAAGGGGGGCAGACTCTAAACAGTAGGGGTGGTACAGACACTGCAAGAAGACCAGGCTCAGCCTGGGCCTTGGTCTGGCTTGACAAAGGGTGGCAGGGTTATTTTTCATGTGTTTTCGAGGGTAGTGGGATCTGAGGCACAGGCCTCCCATTCTTCCAGAATGGCGTGGCTTTTGAATGAAGACTCCTTCCATTCAGAGTTTGCCTCGCTGTGGGGCAGTGGGACCCACTTGCTGCTTGGTGACTGTGGTGGGACTCTTTGCTGTCTGTGTCTGGTCAACCCCAAGAGCAGGGCTGCGGGGTTTCCCATTCCCCGGGAATTTCTCTGCCCATTTGCTTGAGGAACTGGTCACGTAAACACACCTGGCAGGTGGAAAGGAAACGGGTCCGAGAATGAGATAAACTCTAAGAAGGGGTGAGGATCACCTGAATTTTGGGGCCATGAATCCAGGTCTGGATGAAAACTTGCCGAGTTTCAGGAGGCCGTTGTTTGGAGACCCCTGTTTGCGAGATAGGTTGGCAGAAGATCTGTACTCATTTGAAATAATGGAAGCTTGGTTTGAAGTTTTGTTTATATGTTCCCAGGTTGCATCCCTTGGACTCATAGCTTGAGTCCTGTACACCCGGTCCAACAGGGACTATTCTGTGTTGGCTCCTGGAGACAGTCCATTGGGTAAAATTTTAGCAGACTGGGCTAAGTATTGCCTGTATCTAGTGCCTAAGGAGGAATTGTTTTTTTATTGTAACAAGGTATGGCCTATGTATATTTTAGACTATGGGGAAAGATGGTCCCTAAGTGTTTCCCTAAATCACTGTACCATCACACAATTGGAACCCTATTGCCAACAGTTAGACAAATGGGATGAAATCTGATATGTTAAGGCATTTATGTTGTTAGAGAATAGGGTTTTCCCAGGGACAGGGAACAGCTTGATGCTATAAATAAGGGTAGTGGCCTCAAAACCCCTCCCTGATAGTAGGACACAGGAAGAAATAGAAAATAAGAAAATAAGTGTCATTAATGCCAAACCCAGGGGATGCAGGATTAGTGGCAGGAAGACTGCCATAGTCACCACCTCCACAGCTAGATACCCCTGAAATAGGGCCCAAAGGACCAATAGCCCCACCCCTGTATGATGAGGGAAGGGCCTCTCCCTCAAAGACCCATTTAGGCACCCAATTTGGCCAGGAAGCATCCCTATCTAGAGCAAGACAATTACCATGTAGGCAGAATAAATCAAGAAGGCCAGCCTGCTGGCTACTATTGGGCCTGTACTCCATTTTCCATTGCAGACTTACTGAATTGTGTTGATCTGTGTCAGATCTTGGAGCCGTGGATGAAGTTGTTCAGGATGATCATCCTACAGTATCATCCTCTGTTGATGATGGTGCTTGGGGCTAGAAAATGGTTTTCAGTTCTGGACTTGAAGGAGTTCCTGTCCAAGCCAGAATTGGGGCATTCCTAATGGTTTAAGAGGGGACATACAGACTCAGAGAGAAAACCTGGAAAAATGTTCTAGTTGGGAGATTGGGCAACTGTAGTAACATTTTGAAAGATAGACCTAGGAGGGATGATGACTCTAAGGCAGAAATGATCAAGTACACTGAGGATGCCAAATATTTTATTTGATGTTATTTATATCTATTTTATTTTGAAGTGTTTTCTGTTTTGTGCTATGCTATGATTGCCTCTATATTAAAATTAAAACTCCTGTACAACATTTTACACACGATAGCATTAGGTTATTGAAGTTTTGGGGAAATGAGTGCCGTGGGCGTGGTGGGCTGGAGAGACAACAGAAGCCATGGAATGCAGAATGAGAATTTAGCTGACTCAGGAGTTTAGAGCAAAAGGTCTCTAGGAAGGCTTCAATTTTGGAAAATTTTTGTAAATATTTGAGAAGGCACCAAATCACCATGGGACATCAGGCTGTGAAATAAAAAGCTTGACCTCAGAATGTCATAGCCTTTGATCATAACCAGGTTATACACTAAACACACAACTACGGCAGTGATGATAACAACTGTGATGATAGTACCTGAAAGACAAATATTGGCTTGGTATGCTGTAAGAATGTATTTAATGGCTTTTACTTTTTTTTTTTTTTAAATATTTTATTTATTTATTTTTGACAGAGAGAGGGTGAGAGAGAGAGAGATACAGAGACAGAGAGAACTGAACTGGGGGAGCTCCCATTTCAGCATATGGTTCCGCACGGGCCGGGGCTGGGACTCGATCCTCAGTCCCCGGCGCTGCAAAGCGAGCGCTCAACCCACTGAGCCACCCCGGCTTCCCCTACTTTTTATATTAGCTGAAATACATAGTGTGGCTTGAACTTCCTGTATCTAGGCTCCGAGATATCTTCTTAGAGATTTCTATCATTAGTTTCTTGCTTTTGTCAAAGGCACTCTCATGACCAATTTTCTTTTCCCCCTTTTCTTCCCCTTACTCTCCCTTTTCAAGCTCCAGCTTACTAAATGCTGGCACTTCAGCAGGTATGCTTAAAGCTAAGATTTAAGGCAGCTACACTGAAGGAATAGATTGGAGCAAAGGGCACAGACAGACATAAGTCATGCTCCTAGAGTTCCCAAGTCCAAATAACTGGCACTCCGTGTGGTTATAACTTATCAGCAGAAATATAAAAGGAAAGTTTAGAGAAGGTCTAAGGCCAGAACTAGAAAACCCTAGGGATTAATGACTTTCTATAAAAAGATTAACTGACCCCCTCCTTCCTCATGATTAATTTTTTTCAAAGCAGAACCAACTCTTACATATAAAATCCCCAGAAGAAAGCCTGTTTGATATAGTCCCATTCATTTATTTTTGCTTTTACTTCCCTTGCCTTTGGGGTCAAGTTCATAAAGTGCTCTCTGAGCCCAAGATCTATAAGTTTCATGCCAATGCCTTCTTTTATGCACTCTATAGTATCGAATCTTACGTGGAGGTCGTTAATCCACTTTGTGTTAATTTTGGTATATGGTGACAGTTCACAGTCCAGATTCATTCTTTTGCATATGGTTTTCCAATTTGCCATATGACCCAGCAACCCCTCTCCTGGGTATCTACCCAAAAAACCTGAAAACCTTAATCCACAAAGATGTATGTACCCCAATGTTCATCGCAACACTGTTCACGGTGACCAAGTCGTGGAATCAACCAAAATGTCCTCTGATAGATGACTGGATAAAGAAGATGTGGTACATTTCTACAATGGAATACTACTCAGCAATAAGAAAAGATGAAATACAGCAATTTGTGACAACATGGATGGACCTTGAAAACATGTTATTAAGTGAAATAAGTCAGAATGAAAGAATCAAGAAACATATGACCTCACTTATAGGTGGAATAAAAAACTGAAAGGAATAAAGCAACAAAGACTCATGGGCACAGTCAATAGCTTAGCAGTTACCTGAGGGTAAAGGGGGAGGTGAATGGGAGAGATGGGTAGAGGGGAGTAGGGGGGTAATCAAACATATGGTGATGGAAGGTGAGCTGATTCTGGGTGGTGAGCACATAATGCAATGTATAGACCAGGGATGACCAACTTTTCTGTATATAAGATCTACTTTTTATCTTAAAAGTGTGTCGCGATCGACTTGTTGGCCACCCCTGAGCTAGAGTATAAACTCTGATACCCCATTTTGTCGGTTTCTTAGGATTGTATGTTATGATTTGACACTTCAAATCAGCCGGGCGCTATATTGGCGCTGCTGGAGTTGGCGCTTCAAATCAGCCTGGCACTGCAGCGGCGCCGCTCGAGTTATAAGAGCTACAATCGCTTCAAAGTCCATGGTACACGGAATTCCACCCCAGACATTGCGAGCGATCGACGATTGACCAAAATTGGCCTCGCGATCAACCGGTAGATCGCGATCGACTTGTTGGCCACCCCTGGTATAAACAATGTAATGTAGAATTGTACACCTGGAAACAATGTAATTGATATCTATTAATGTCACCCCAATAAATTTAACAAAAAAACAAAAAACAACAACAACAAAGCCTGTTACTAGATTACACTCCTATGGGTATAACCCACTCACTGCTATGCTTCTTGCCTTAAAATAAATCCTTTGTCTGGTTCCTGTCTGGTCTCTTTGGCGTGTTCTTTCAGAAGACATCTCTGATAAACTGATACACACATACATACAGTGATCCCTCGTTTTTTGCGGTTAATGGGGACCAGAACCTTCCGCGAAAGCTGAAAAACCGCGAAGTAGGATTTGCCCCTAGGAATTTTTGTGTATGCGGGTACAAGAATGTTTTAAATATGTAAACAGTATTCATACTTTACTCATTTAAGACAAAAATTACAACAGTATACGTATTTACTTAAACGTGTCAGTGCTAATGAATAAGGTTAATTACAAAACCTTATACAGTAATAAACATTAATCAACATGGCTTTCTGAGAGAGGCGAAGAGTCTTGTGTTGGTGGCGGAGGAGAGGCTCTCACTTGACTCGTAGAAGCTTTAGGCTCACTCGGAGACTCTTCTGCTGGAGGCGCTGACGGTAGAGCC
>PVKE010017344.1:15725-30969 GCA_004027555.1 Craseonycteris thonglongyai
TGTTGCATCGCTCTTGCCATGTTGCACAATTGTTGCAGATTCTCCAGGGTAAGGCCACACTTTTCAGTTTCTTCTTCGTCTTCCTCTTCGTTTTCAGTGAGGGAGGGGTAGCCTCCCTCACTGATGAGGTTAGGAAACTTTTCCTCCACGTAACGACAAGCAGCATCGTTGTCAGCAGAGGAAGCCTCACCATACAGAAGCACGTTTCTGAGGCCGGATCTTTTTTGAAATTTTTCGAACCAGCCTTTGCTGGCTGTAAAGCCTTGTCCTTGAGGAGGCGAATCACTCCTGGCAGCGCTAGTACTGGCTTGAGGTTCGTCAGCACCTTCTTCAGCCTCTTCATTGTTGTCATCGGGCAAGATTTGGTCGTAGAGAGCTTTGGCCTTTGTCCTGATCATATTAGTGTCCAAACTCACTGTCTTTTTCCTGCAATCAGCAATCCACAATGCCAGTGCAGCTTCCATTTTCACAATTCTGTTATTACGAGGAGTTACCACACGTTTCGCTTCTTTATTGAAGGTTATTGAAGCAGTTTTGCAGATGTTTGCTTCCTCTTTCTTTATGTACCGCACTGTAGATTCATTCACCCCGTCATGGCGTGCCACAGATGCATAACTTCTGCCCTCTTTGATCATATCTAAAAGTTTCACTTTTTCGCTGATGGTCATCATCTTCTTCCTCTTGGGTGCCCCGGAGGAAGCTTTCGCAGGGGCATAGCACTTAGGCGGCATTATAAGGGCTTAATTCATAAAAAAAGTTATCGCTTAAACAAAACAAGTTATCGCCAACACAACACTAAAGTACAGTATGCGAGACAGTCAACATCATGGACAAGACTGGCGAGATACAACAAGAGAAGATGCTAGGTGAGGCTGCGATGATACGCAGACAATCAACTCACAGGGATAAATCCACTCGTCCTCTCATTGGTCGATGTCGCACCGGAAACCAATCACGCGCCTTTATGAGAGCCCGTGGGATGGACTCTGAGTCAACTCATCTCTTTGTTTGACATGCAGGGATCCTTCTCTCGTGCGCATCCACATGAAACAACGCTCCTTTCCACAATGTGGCTGCCGACATGGTTGTATTTTTTCATTTTTATTTTTTGATGACTATTTTGGAAAAACCCGCGAAGCACTGAAGCCGCAAAACATGAAGCACGAAGTGGCGAGGGAACACTGTATATACATATATTTGTATACATTTATATACAGTAGACTCTCAGTTAACCAGCACCCATGGGGATTAGTAGATGCCAGATAAATGTAAGTAGATTCTCCATTAAATGGCACTCTCAAGCAACCAGCAAAATCTGAAAAACTGAAAAAAAATTTGCTGGTTGCTTGAGTTCCGGTTAATGGAGAATCTACTGTATATATTATAGAATGAAAAAGATAGGAGCTTGAGAGGGCAAAGTACTAAACAAGAGAGAAATGTGTAGATTTCTTTCCATTGAAGTCTAAAATGATTTTGCCCCTACAATATAACAACAAATGAAATGTGTTAC
Organism: Craseonycteris thonglongyai; assembly: GCA_004027555.1. Classification (NCBI taxonomy): domain Eukaryota; kingdom Metazoa; phylum Chordata; class Mammalia; order Chiroptera; family Craseonycteridae; genus Craseonycteris; species Craseonycteris thonglongyai. Next base: position 17,236 of record PVKE010017344.1, read on the forward strand.
TTTTATTTGGACCATTTATATGATCATAAACTTGATGTTTTAATTCATTTTCATTTTTTCTTGCATTTTATATAAAAATTTAAATAGTTGTAATTATGGATTGACTAGGTAAAAATATAACTTATGGATGCGGATTTTTAAATGGTAACATTTTGGGACCACAGGAAACCTTCAAGACACTTATAATAGAATGAAGTAAAGATGCCAGAAAAAGCACTGAAAGTGGATATTTAAATAAATAAAATCGAGGAAAACAGGATGGAGAAGTTCTTGTGATTTTTCCTTTTGTCATGCTGGAAGGCTTGCCCTCTCTTCTCATCTGAGGCCTTTCCCTCTCACCTGTGCCCTCCCTTCTCAAGGACTACTATTTGTCCAACTTCTGCTCTCCTGACTTAAAAATCAGCATGTGTGTAGTCAAGACTCTACTGTCTTATTGAAAAAAGAGAGTAAGATCAGCCCTCCATCACTCACATTCTCTTGGCAACTGTCCTTTTCCTTCTACATTCCTTCACCTTAAGATTCCAAAAGAGCTGTCGATTCTCTTGGCCTTCACTTCCTGACTTGATGTTCTCTCAAGTGACTTTCATCAGGTCACTCCACTAAAAACACCCTCATGACGTCAGCACTGGTTTCTTTGTTGTTCAGTCCACATGAGCAGCGTTTACTTGCCCCTTTCTTCTTTAATTTGACCACTTTATAGCACTTGGAAATATTGACTTTGCTGCCTTAACATATTCTCCTCCTTTGATTTCAATGACACCATCCTCTCTTGGTTTCTGTCCTACTCAGTTGGCTATTCCTTCTCATTTTCCTTCATAAACTTCTCTTTATCTGTTCCGAAATGTTGATGTTCCTAGTGTACCCCCTTGGGCCCTCACTTTCTCAAAGGACACACTTTCCTTGGCCATTTCCTCCATTTCTATGTGCTTCATGTGCTGATTATATGAAAATCTCTGTCTCCTGCCCAGATATTTCCTGGATACTTCTCGTTTATATCCAGGAGTCTCCAGTGTGTTATGCACATCTTTCCTGAGGTGTGCAAACTAATCTGTGAGGCTACAGAAAGAAAAATTTAGATATTTCTCCTTGTCTTTATTTTCTTATCTGAAAAATAAGAAAGACATTATGCTGTGTTAATGTTTATATATTCATCAGCAGCAGTGTCTTCAGTGGCTTCTTTGTCCTCTCATTTCTGGGTTACTGAGGACATGCTTTGTCTCTAGGTCTTCAACTACCACATACATGCCAAGGTACCAAGAATATTCCCATAATTAACATGATTTTATATTTTTTTAAGTTCTTATTTTGTGTGTGTGTGTGTGTATGTGTGTGTGTGTGTGTGTGTGTGAGAGAGAGAGAGAGAGAGAGAGAGAGAGAGAGAGAGAAGGGAGGAAGGTCCAGAGCAGTCTTCATAGTTGTTCACCATTAGTTGTGACATGGTTTTATTCCACACAGGTGGATGTGGAGCCCTTGGGGAGGGAATTGAACTGGGACTTACTGTATGGGAGATGAGAACCTTCACTGATGTGCCATCCTGGTGGTTACCAGTTGCACCAGTTTAGCACATGGGTTTACACAGGTCAGGGCTGAGAATCGATCCCCAGACCTTGAAATTGTCAGGTAAGTGCCTAGCCTCTGAGCTATCCCAGCATCCACGACAGGATTTTAATGGTGAAAAAGGCCATTGCCTGCATAAACCCTCTCAAACTTGCACATTTAAAAAAATTAGAATTGCAAATTTTCTATTCTGTTTTACATTTTTCTATTTTTTTAGGTCACTTGTTAAACACTTTTGATTAGTTTGCCAGAAAAGCTATTGAAATAATCTAGGATGATAAAAAATTAAAGAGTAATTGTAACAAAAGTCTTTGCATAATTTCTAGATGATATTGAAAGATGTGTATTATGGTAGAATAAGTGCAGCCAAGGAGTAACTTTTTTCAATTTAAATGACATTTTCCTGTGAGAAAGTATTTTCAGCATTGAAATACATTTAAAATTAGACCCATGCATTTGAATAACTCTATCATAATATTACATTATGATTTCAAAAACAACCAAAATATTCAGATTTTTCACTATAAATTAATAATGTTAATAATTTGCAAAAGCCATAGTTCTGAACTAGTAATTAATAAGACAAACAATTATTTAAAGTATATTGTTTATTTAATCAGATTGTAACTTGATTTATTATAACATTTCTATTTTTTGTATTAGTTCTATAATGTACAGAAATTATTAGTATTAGAATATATGTGTGTGTGTATATAAACCTATAAATGCACATACCTATTTGGGTATGCAAGCTTAAATAATTATACTAATGTAATGTGTTATCAAGTATTTCTAAACCTCTTGTGGCAGTTTTATTTGTTAATTCATATCTACCAGAGGTTTGGGTACCCAATACTTAGATAAAGAAGTGTGGTTTGAAGGCCAACAAGAACAGATTCACTAAGCTCGAGGAACATTTGAATCTGCCCCTAAGAAATGCTCAATAGAGGTCATCTTTGGCTATTTAATTAAACGTAAATCTTTAGAAATTGTGGGCAAAAAGATGAATATATACTTAGTGATTCCTGCCTATAGGAGTTTACAATCCACTTAAGAAACACAAAATATGTGTAGCTGAGACAATTAGGAAAAAAAAAAAAGTAGATAGATCAGTGTCATATGCCAATATAATTATGCAAAATTATGCAATACAGTTGGATAATTTGAGAATTAGTAGAGAAAGGGTACAAGAAGATGACACTAATATGACAATCTGAAATAAAAGAGTCACTATAATAATAAGGGTCACTATTGTAAAGATTGCTATGTACAGTTCAAAGATTTCTGTTGTTAAACCACTGAAATTGAAAATAGAGGCTAAGTTCCTTGATTTTTTGACATGTTTTTAATATCAGAATTATGAAGTTTTTCTAGTGAACTAACATATACCAACATGAATATGTAGGTTTAATTCTCTCAAAGAACCCCTGCTGAGAAAGACTGCTAGGATTATGGATATTTGGAAAATATACCAGAGAAAATAAATATTATAATATATGAATTAAAGAAAAAAGAAAAACAAGCTCATTAGTATATCATCTTTTTTTTTTTAAGGTTTATTGTTTTGACAGAGAGAGAGACAGAGAGAGACAGAGAGAGACAGAGAGAATGAGAAGGACCCAGAGCAGTCTTCATAGTTGTGCATCATCAGTTTTTGACATGATTTCATTCCACACAGGTGGATGGGGGTCGTGCTGGGCTGGGACTGTCCTGGGGCCTCCCTCATGGGAAGCTCACCCTGGTGAGAACCAAACTGGGGGCCACACCCCAGTTAGGCATATGGGTCCACATAGGCTGGGGCTGGGATTTGATCCTCAGACCCCAGGGACTGCAAGGCAAGTGCATAATCCGCTGAGCTGTCCCGGCATCCCTCAGTAGTATATCATCTTAAAGAAGATTTTATAAACATTTTTTGTGTTTGAGACATTGCTTGCTGGTTATTATCTTTTTTTTTTTTTTGGAGTTGCCACTATTATTCATTGTGAAGAATAGGATCTTTCCTATAAAATTTGTAAGAACATATTATAAATAAATATTTTTCTACATAGTATTAAATTCACAACAGATGGATAACTCAATTTTGAGTCACAAAGAGAACAAAATTGACGGGATTTTACAGACACTACCTGAGTCCAGCTCGTTAATCCCAGCCACTTCTGCCGGGTGCCTCACTGCCGTGGCTGAATGTCTGGTGGCATCAGCAACCCTCCTTGCTGCAGTGCTTATCACAGCTGAATTCCTATGGGAGTTTCACTCCTTCCATGAGTTTGACTCCTCCCTTCCCCTCTGAACCGTGGGTCTGTGTTCCATTTCCACACCACCACTTCTGATAGATGGTATTGCTACCTCTCTCAAGGGTATGTTTGCTGCCAGGGACATCATCAAGCAATGACCTGCCCTCTGCCCAGAATAAGGTTGCATTACTTGGTTGGGGACGACTTCCCCAAACCTAGATGTTATTCTGGACTCAGGAACATAATACAAAGACTTTTGTTTAAAGGAAGCATAACTGATTGCAATGAACCATCAAATTTTCTTTCTCTTTCTCTCCCTACTACTTTTAGGGCTATTCTGCTGGCCTCATTTTCCCATGCTGGATGGCATATTCCACTCCCAGATACACCTTCCAAACTGGAACTGTAATCTGGATCTTTGGGGAGATCCATTTCGGGATCCTGACTCAAATTAAATCTTAAAATTCACTTCTGGAGAATATTTTTTTTTTTTTTCTTTTTGACAGACAGACAGACAGAGAGACAGAGAGAAAGGGGTGGGCTCACAGCAGTTTCCATAGTTGTATGTCATTAGTTTTTGATATAGTTTCACTCCACAGGTGGGCAAGGGGCTGCACAGGACAGGAACCGGGCCGAGGGCCTCTTGCATGGGCCTAGGCAAGAACTGAACTGGGGACATACCCCAGTTCAGCATATGGGTCCACCTGGGCAAGGCCTGGAATTTGATCTTCGCACCCTGGGGCTGCAAAGCAAGTGCTCAACCTGCTGAGCCATCCTGGCATCCCTGGAGTGCTAAATTTTGACTGTACAAGAGAAATTTTTTTGTAGGGGGAGAGGTGGGCACTGTGCTATCACAGATCAGAAAACTGCTGGAAAATAATTTAGGGAGGCAGAAAAGTTGGTTATGGTATGATGGGACTGTATTTTGTACTAATAAAAATAATGTCAAGCTGGGCTCCTTGGGGATCAGAAGTATTAGTGGGGTTAGTATTAGAGAAGAAAAGAGAGGACCCTGCTCTGTGCTGAGACTGATTTTGAAGGGACTATTTCTGTTACATGTCGTTGATGTGTGACAGCACCTCGGGACTCATGTTGGATTTCCAGGAGGACCTAGGAACAGACCTTCAACTCTACAGCCACAGAAACTTCTGTATTGGAGCCTTTGAGGCATTGCTGAGAATGAGTCTGAAGCTGCTCAGGGAAACTATTATATTAGTGATGTAGGCTACAGAAGGGGAGAAGTAAAGGATGGATTACTTGTCACACATTTATCAACTTCTCCCTATGACATGCTGTCTGGCTGCATCACCGGGCTTCTCGGAAGTCCTTCCACTCCTGAACAGAGAGACCCCTTACAGCTGAGAAAGACCAAGCGGCAGGACGACTTTGGGAAGCCGTGAATCCCACAGTTTTATGCATGTTATGAATAGGGGTGTCATTTTAGAACTGAGGTAGAAGATGACAGACAACAGGAAAGACAATGCTGAGCCGCAGAATATGAGTTTGGAGTACCCCCTAGTCTCTGGTTCCCCAGGTGAGTATTAGTCTTTCAAATAGGCAAGGGCAGTAGGGCTTTAAGAGGCTTGGCAGCAGGGTGTGGTCAGAGATGCTTGGTTTTACCGTGAGCTGCTTCTCAATTACCACCACAGAAATACAGACTGCCACCTTATGGACTTTTTGAGAAGTTGCACTTACACATTATTACTCATAAAATTCAAATACTTTAGACAATAAATAATGTTATAAGTAGTTTTTATAAATATATGAAAAAGAACAATTCACATAAAAGATTCAGGCAGAACATATTAAAATGGAAAGTTTTGATTTAGATTTCGCTGAAGTAAGTAACTAGCAGTGGCAAGAGAGAAAATTCTGAGATCTTAAAAAATTTTGCATTTAGGGATAGTTCTTTTAAAACTAGGATCCAAGAACGTTTTGCTATAAAATACAATTGCAGTTTTTGTACTAGTTGATACAACTTACATCTTTTAAGCTTCTGTAGCTTCTGCCATCAGGTTCTGTCTCAGAAGGAAACACCAAATAAAGCAGTAAATACACATGTGCCAACTACAGAACATATTCTCTGTTAGGCCCTTCTTGTCATTTACACTATTAAGCTCACAAACATGCTGCCATAACCCCCATTTAAAGATAGGAAAACTAAGGTTGAAAAGGTTATATAACTTGTTCTAGGTTAGACTAAGGGTAAAGGCAATATCAGCGTTTAAATCTAAATTTTTAGACTCCAAAGTCTATATACTTTCATATCAAAGAGGGAGGAGAAAGTACCTTTGAAAGAACACTGAGTTATCTAGTAAAGATAATAGGGTAGTTTCAAAATGTTTCTGTAAATATGGCTATCCAAATGGGAAAGAACTCATTTCTTAAAAAATACCTATCAGCTTAAAATGAAAGGTAATGCCTGGGGATGTCAGGATAGCTCAGTGATCGAGCACTTGCCTCACAGCCTGGCCAGTGTAAACCTGTATGCTGAACTGAGGTCCAACTGGGAACTGCCAGGGTGGCATGGTGGTGAAGGCCCTGGTTTGGTTCCCGCCCCGCGCGGCCCCATATCCACCTGTGTGGAATGAAAACATGTCACAGCTAATGATGTACAACTATGGGGACCAGTCTGGGCCCTCCCAACTTCTGTCTCTCTCTCTTTCTCTCTCTCTCACCTTCTTTCAAAAAACAATAAAATAAATATTTTTTAACAAAAAGCACTGTAAGAAAATAAATGTCATGTTCAAGAAGCAAGGAGAAACAGGTTAAATAAAAATTAATCTTCATTGTTAAAATAATTGAAAGTAGTTAAAAAAGAACCCAAGAATAATCAAAGACATCTACTGTAAAAATAGTGAGAGAAGTGAGTTTTAAAATATTTGCTGCTTTTTCTGATTCTAAAATAAATTGCATAAAATATGGAAAGTGTACAAAAAATAAAATAAAGATCACATATAATTTTACCACTCAAGAATACACAGTAATATATTTTCAAAGCATACATCATATTTGTTTTTTGTGGGTTTCTTTTGAGATTTATTGTTTGAGTGAAGGTGAGACAGAAGGAGAGAGAGGGAGAGAGAGAGAAGTGGGGAGGGCCCAGAGCAGTCTCCATAGTTGTACGTCATTAGTTGTGACATAGCTTCATTCCACACATGTGGATCTGGGGCTGCGTGGAGCAGGAACCGAACTGGGGTCCTCCTGCATGGTAGGCAAGAACCTTCACTACCATCTGGTGGTTACAAGTCATGCCACAGTTCAGCACATGGGTTTGCACAGGCTGGGGCTGAGATTCGATCCCCAGACCTCGCTCGCAGTTGCAAGGCAAGTGCTCAGCCTGTTGAGCTATCCTGACATCCCCGATATTTGTTTTTGTTTTTTTTAAAGGATGGTTTTATTTATTTATTTATTTTATTGTTTTTGACAGAGAGAGAGATAGAGATACAGAGACAGAGAGAACTGAACTGGGGGAACTCCCAGTTCAGCATATGGATCCCCACGGGCCGGGGCCGGGATTCGATCCCCGGTCCCCGGTGCTTCAAAGTGAGTGCTTAACCCACTGAGCCATCCCGGCTTCCCCACCGATATTTGTTTTTTAATATTAATCATCTTTAATATAATCTCCTGCTCTATTTGGGTCACTTATGTGCCTTTCAATTTTTATTCTAATAAATAATGTTGCTCAATTATCAACAATTATTTATTTAGAATTAATATATTTTAATTATGTAAGTAACAAGACTTTTCAATATTAGTATCCAAATATTGCAGATACAATTAATGTCTTAATTTATCTACTCTTTGTCACCACTTTAGAGAAAAACTGCTCTTATCTGATATATCTGGGTTTTAACCCTATATATATATATATAATTTAAATGCACATAACATTTCTATTTTTATAAAAATTTATTTTTGAAAAGGTAGATTGAGTTTTTCAAATTCAAAAGGAAGATTGAATTTTTGTTTCATCTAAGATTTTTAAAGTTGATATCATAAAATTGTTACAGTTTCATTATTGTCATTTTAATTGCGGTGAGGTCACTAGTGATGTCTCATCTTTCATTTGTGATGCTGGTAATTTGCATTTACCCTATTTTTCTTGATCAGTATTGCTATGGATTTATCAATTTTATTGATCTAAGAGTTGTTTTGTGCCCATTTTCCCTGGAGGCCAATTCTCTAGTAATATCTATAGTTGGAATGCATGCTGTGTGCATAACTTCCAGTTTAGTTTCTTGTTTTTAGCAAGTTTGCTCTGTTCCACTGAGGTGACATCTTTCTCACAAGTTTCTTATTTCTCTGATTTTCTAGAAAAAGGCATCTACCTTAGTTACCTAATTTTGGGGGCCTGTTTCACAAGTGTTAGTGTTTTCAGTACAGTTCTTCTCATAGGTTCCCCAGAAAGCCATCTGATAAACATCTGAGGGACCTAAGGTTTCTTTTGGGCTCATTTCCAGGCAAAATGGCTGACTAAGCTAGAGCAGAAAGATGCCCAGTCCAGGTCTAAATAGGTGGAAATAGTGAATAAAATAACTCAGATTTTTTATTTTAGCATTTTTTAATTTAGATGAAAACTAAGAGAAAGAAATATCTAGAAAAGCAAAACAGGAAATTGAAGTCCTAGGGGTGAGTATGACTAAAACAGAAAGGATTCATTGGAGTATTAAAATGAAGAACAAACCTTAATAGGTGAGATTAGGGTTCTGATATTTACACCCTCATATGTTCACACACTGTGGGGTTGAGAGTCAAAGATGTTTTTTTTTTTAAGATTTATTTTATTGTGGTTTTTATTTTTGACAGAGACAGAGAGAGACAGAGAGAAGAAGGAGGAAACAGAGCAGTCTCCATAGTTGTATATCATGTTTTCTACATAGTTTCATTCCACACAGGTAGCTGGAGGGCTATGTAGGGCAGAAACCAGGCTGGGGACCTCCCACATGGGAGATATGCCCCCTCTAGTCAGGGGTCGAACCTGGGGCATGAGAACTGAACTGGGGGTCTCCCCCATGGGAAGCACACCCCAGTTTAGCATATGGGTCTGCATAGGCCAGGACCAGGATTTGATCCTCGGTCCCTGGGGCTGCAAAGCAAGCACTTAACCCGCTGAAACATTCTGGCTTCCCCAAGGACTTAACTTCCGTATTGTGGTTAGCTGCTAGAAATAAAAATGGGCTGTCTCATTTCTCAAATGGTACTATAAGTACTTCCTTCTCAATGGGCTTAGTGATAGGAGCAAGGATGCTTGCCATCCATAGGAAGTCTATGTGGATAAGAAGTCACTGATGAGTAATTTAGGTCCCAGACTGGTGGTATCCATAGATATGGATTTGGATTTTCAGCCATCTAACTGAAAATAGGAAATCTAAGTTGAGAAATTAGCATATAACTTGTCTGGTACCCTAGATAACAAATAGTGTGGTAGACATCACCATGCAATTATGTTTCCACAGTCTTGTCTCAGGGGTTCACACAGAAAGCAATTCTTGCTGAAGATTAGCTCACAGAAGTTTCAAACACAAAAAAATTAATAATAAAAAAAGAAAGAAAAAAAAAGTCATCATTAGGAAGGAGAGTCAGCAGATTCAATAAACTGGGTGGACTGGAATCCTAAGAATAAGAGAAAAAAAAAGAATAAGATGAAACAAATGTTAAGTGTAAAGGATAAAATTTATACAGCAAGAAAAAGAGAGTGTTTTTTAAAAAGTTACTTAAAAAATATTCTTGGTATAAACTCTAAAAATGACGTTATGACATAAAAAAGATATATCAAAGTTTAAAAAGACAGAGGAACAGTCCAGAATGGAGGAGACTTAAAGAGACATAACAGCTAAATACCACGTGGGAGAGACTTCAGATTGGATCCTGAACCAAAAAAAGGACATTTCTGGGAAACTCAAAGGATTTTATGAGGTCTATAGAGTAGTTAAGTATGATATCAGTGTTAGTTTCGTGGTTGCAATAATTGTAATATGTTTATGAAAGATACTAACCTTGAGGAAAGTTAAGCGGTGTATGGTAGCTCCGTGTACTATTTTCAAAAAGTTTTTTGTAAGTCTAAAATTATTTCTTAATAAGAAGGAAGGGAGAGAAAGCAGGAGGGAGGGAGGGAAGGCAGGCAGGCAGCGGGGTAGGCAGAAAGAACTTGGAAGGACTTCCGAGAGCCTTTGGCTCTCATCAGAGGAGTACACATTTCATAATAAATCAGGCCTGGGCAGACTCTTTCAGGGCACGGGTTACTTCTCCACGTATCGTAGCCCACTAGCTTTTTATTATTCAGGCGATCACCCCAAAATTGCTTGGCGGTCCATCGGGAACCACCATCAACGTCTTGTCCAGCCCCACTGTAAATCCTGACGAGCCCTGGTAGTGAAGGAAGAGGGGAAACAGGCCTGCATAGCCATGGGGCCGTTTTCCAGCTAACTGCTCTTGTAACGCGGCCAGGTGTGCGCACCAGGGCGTGGGGCTCGGAAGCACGGTCCGGAGGTTGGGCTCGCGGGAGGCTAGAGGGCTGGCAGGAAACGTTGGCGTCCTCCCGGTTCCGGGGCAGAAAGCGCAGCAGGAGTCCGGCCGCCTGCCTGGCGCCCAGGTACTTGGACTCTGCGGAGCTCATCCTACCAAGGCCATAGGCCTGGGCGAGAGGGCTGATGTAGATCCTGCGACGTTGTTCCTTCCTAGTCCTTAAAGATCCCAGTGTGTAGCTAGGGGAGGCTCTGTTTTATGTAAGGCTTGTAAAATCCAACATGTTTTGCTGTTGTGTAGTCTGATTGGTCATGGGCACTCTTTTGTTTCACACTAGTGTCTGCTATCACAGAGGCAGTCAGACCATACTCCCAAAGTCCCTGATGCCATTGAATAGGGCATTTAGTTCTCACAGATTTAATACCTGTGGAAAATTTATGTTGTGCTCCAGAACACACCAGTGGGCTTGTTCTAAAAACTAAATCTCCTTGGAGAGGGACCCAAGAAAGATCCATGAGTATCTTCATAGATAATTAACGTGTACTAATGAAAATAGAACACTTCATAATACTTCAGAAAAACAAAAAAATATTTTTAAGAAACTATAAGTCCTGACATTCTTACCTTGCTTCAGGGATTATGGGAGAGTAAGATATTTGGCTGTAACCATTTAGCCCAGCCCAGCCAAAGAGTCCCTTCAGTGACATTGGTGACACTGCTGAAGGAAAATTTCCATGGTACATTAAGATGCTCCTTGAATTCATAAACAGAAAAACATTAACTTTCCTCTGAAATGTTTTCTATTTTTCTTCCCCTTTTCATGTGCTAGTGGATAAATGGCAGGCAAAAAGCGAGAAATCCAGTTACAGGTGGGCATGACATATCAACAGTTCTTTACTTGGTTCGTCAGCACTTGAATATGTTTTACAACACCTTCCTTTTTGCAGACAGTCATCAATAATCAAAGCCTGTGGGATGAGATGTTGCAGAACAAAGGCCTAACAGGTACTGGGGCTCCCCCGTTGTCTAGCCATGTGGACTTTGGCCCAGGATGCTTCCTGACACCCCTGCTTCCAGTGTAAACCCTGCTCTATCTTTGTTCTTGCCCTTGCCCCAGCACAGGGACAAGCTGATATTCTAGAACCTTTGACACTGTCTTTCATGAATTTCATCTTCTAGTGATTGATGTTTACCAGGCCTGGTGTGGACCTTGCAAAGCAATGCAAACTTTATTCAGAAAATTGAAAAATGAGCTGAATGAAGAGGAAATTCTGCATTTTGTTGTAGTAAGAATTTCATTTCTATTAAACTGTTGTTGTCTTGTTACTATAAGTGTTGAAATACCGTATTTTCCGGTGTATAAGACGACCGGGCGTATAAGATGACCCCCAATTTTACAGTTAGAACATAAGTTTAGGCCTATATTCGCTGTATACCACCCCCCACTTCTGAGGCTGTAGTCTTATACAGCAAATATAGGCCTAAACCTATGTTTAACTGTAAAATTAGGGGGTCGTCTCATACGCCCGGTCGTCTTATACGCCGGAAAATATGGTACTCTTTTTAAGGATTGTCTTAATTTAAACAACCTGTCAACTCTTCAAAGTGTACAGTATTTATACTTTTGCTATGTGTTTAATTCTACCAGATCTGAGAAAGAATGTGATTTGTGTGCCATTACTATAGTGTTGAGGTTATTGACCATGGTAAAAAACTAAAAAATATAACTGTTTATTGGTCTGTTTCTTTTTACCTGTATATATGTGTGTGTGTGTGTGTGTGTGTGTGTGTGTGTGTGTTCAGTGCATGTCTCTTAGAGTAAGGGCTGTAAGTGCTGTTAACTAGATAGCCTTGAGAAGGACTGCAGGCATTTACCCAGTTACCAGCTTTCCAGTGGTAGTGATTTTCCTCACTTATTTGCCACCCAAAGGTGACAAAAGATTAAAATGTTACAGCCAAGCTCATTGTACCCCATTGTACTGGTTATTCAGTGTATCTAACATTAAGCTGTCAACACTTAGAAATTTGTTATCTAATATGGTGGCCACGAGGTACAAGTGGCTTTTGAACACTGAAGTGTGGCTAGTATGACTGAGGAACTGAATTTTTATTTTTAATTAATTAAAATTTAAAAGTTGAAACTCAATTCAGTTATTATAAATCTTTTAGAGTTATTTGGGAGAAGTTGGGTATGTGAATCTACTTTTTGGACTGTAAATTTTATGAAATCAAATTACAGATCAATTATTTAAAATTTATCCCACAAATTGAGATGCACTCTTAAGTGTAAAATACACGCTAGATTTTTAGAAGACTTAAGATGAAGAAAACAGTGTAAAATATCTTAGTAATATTTACATTGATCACATGTTGAAATGCTCATATTTTGGATATGTTGGATTAAGTAAAATATTAATATATTATTGCATTATTTTCACCTTTTTGTTTTTTTTTAATTGTTAAATTTATTGGGGTGACATTGATTGGTAACATTAAAGATTTATTTTTATTGTTTTTTGACAGAGAGAGAGACAGGCAGAGAGAGACAGAGAGAAGGGGGAGGGCCCAGAGCAGTCTTTATAGTTGACAGCATTAGTTTTCCATATAGTTTCATTCCACAGGTGGGCGCGGGGCTGCACAGGGCAGAAGCTGGGCCCAGAGCTTCCCGCATAGGCCCCGGCAAGAACTGAACTGGGGGCACACCCCAGTTCAGCATATGGGTCCACATTGGTCGGGGCCGGGTTTCGATCCTTGGGCTCTGAGGCTGCAAAGCGAGTGTTTAACCCACTGAGCCATCCCAGCTTCTCACCTTTTTCTTTTTAGTTTTTAAATGTGACTATTAGAAAATGCAAAAGTATAAGTGTGGCTCACATTCTATTTTGATTGGACAGAAACATGTCCAAACCAGCTAAATCTAAGATGAGGAAACAGATAGCTGATTACATATCTTTACTCCTTACCCCTAAAATGCATAATCCCCAATGCAAACATGGAACCTCAACTAATTCTGTGTTCTGAAGCCTTCGATGACCCCTTTCAACCCAGATTTTGAGGTGAAATTGCTTACTGACCTTAAATTGTGTTTGATTGTTCATTCTCTTCTGCAGACAGTGTTTACATTTTTTCTTAGTTCAGAGTTTTAAATAAGCAGTCTAACGCTTAAAACTCACCTCTTACTACATATTTTTTTCTCTTCAAGAGAGTAGGTGGCAAAGAAAAGAAAATTAAAGAATGAACAAATAAAAAGAAAAAAGTAAGAAGAGAGAGAGAAAGTGGCTGTACACAATTGTTAAATCTTTTTGTCTACAGGTTGATTGATGTTGTATTCTGAAATGAGGATCCCCATAGTGTTTTGTTTTATTTATTTTAATTTTTACTTTTTAAGAGACTTATTTTATTGTATGAGAGAAGGGGTGTGTATGTGTGTGTGTGAGAGAGAGAGAGAGAGAGAGAGAGAGAGAGAGAGAGAGAGAAA
>PVKE010017345.1:0-30876 GCA_004027555.1 Craseonycteris thonglongyai
GCACAGCTCCATAAGCACCCAGGATTTTGTTAATACTTCGCCAATAACTACCTGGAGAGGATGGGCTCAATGATCTAAAATAAAATAAAGTTTAAACTTCCATGCAAACTTCAGATTGGAATGAGCCCTAGGGAAAGGCTGCTGTTCAGTGTGTGTGTGTGTGTGTGTGTGTGTGTGTGTGTGTGTGTGTGTGTGTGTGCGCGCGGGGGGGGGGGGGGGGATCCTGAAGCCATAATCTTGTTGGTCTGAGATCATCTTTTTTATTTTTAATATTTCTGTCTAGATCCAGGATTAGTCACAAAACTCCATCAAATTTCTCTTCCAAACAATACACACTAAGCTTCCAAAGAGATGTATTAACACCTGGCACACAATTAGCTCCCCGATCTCCAAATTTGCATATCAGTGATATGGTTGCCTGAGCTAAACCACATACAGTAGATGCTCAGTTAACTGGCACCCATGGGGATTGGCAGATTCTGGCTAAATGTAACTAGACTCTCTGTTAACCAGAATTCAAGCAACCGGCAAACAGAAGAGTGTACTGTGTTTGTTTTAATATAAGTGATTCAGTAGGTATTATAATAGTTGGTCATTCTCAGCTTGAAATCAAGCATAACTCATTATTTGAAAATGTTTTATTAGTTTATTATTAATCACTATTCACAGAGAACAAAAAACAAAATTTTTATATGTCATAGTATAATGTTGTTTATATTCTCAAGAATCTTTCTGACATGCTAGTTGTTACACTATGTCCTTTTAAATACCTTTTCCTTTGACCTGTTTGCATTCAAATCCTGATTGTACCAGTTAACTTCCTAAGCTTAGACAGGTTAATTCAGTTATGTAAAGTTCAGTTTCCTAAAAATTTTAAATGGGATTTTACTTGAATGGGATGAAATAATTATGTGAGGCCATACAATTTTCTTTTAAATCAACTGAATTTACTACTTTCTTTTTGAGCACCTATTTTCCACACACTCTGTGTAAGTTTTTAATTTTGCTTTCCAATCACCACATGAATTAGGTGTTACCCGGTCATATAAAGGAGGAAATGTTAGTTCAGAGAGTTAATAATCTTAAAAATTTTCACACTTCAAATTGGAAAAAAAAAGTCAGTGTGATTCGAGTGCCCCAACGGCCCCCCAAACATGTCATTGTTTTTATAGATTACTTTATTGTTCATTTCAATATGGTCTTTTATTAGTAAAATGTACCTCCTCTTACTTTTCCTATTTTATGAAGTTAGTTTACAATGGAATTGATGTCCACTAAATGTCAAATAAGATCCTGGATGGGCAGAGGGATGTCTAAATGGTATTGAGAATCTGGAAGAGAAACTGGAAAATATAGAAGCAAAAATGTAAGGTGAATAATTTATCTGTCAGGGAAATTCACACCCAGAATGTAAGTTCTGATTGGGAACATTTGTACAATATTGAGGAGTACATATCCCTATCTTACTTTTTTTTTATTTAATATTTTTATTTATTTATTTATTTTGACAGAGAGAGAGAGAGAGAGAGAGAGAGAGAGAGAGAGAGAGAAAGAGAGAGAGAGATACAGAGACAGAGAGATAACTGAACTGGGGGAGCTCCCAGTTCAGCATATGGTTCCACACGGGCCAGGGCTGGGATTCAATCCTCGGTCCCTGGCGCTGCAAAGTGAGCACTTAACCCACTGAGCCATCCCGGCGTCCCCCTATCTTACATTTTTACTTCCTTTTTATTTCTTTAATAATTCTTCCCCATCCGTCACCCCAAAATCCTTTTATTCTTGTACAGTTCTGTTTTTGCTTCAGTGAACTGGTCTCTTCTCAGGAGTTGTGTGTTTTCAGCTCCCCAGCAACTAATCACTATCAGCATCAAAGTCATTGCCAAGCTCAAAATGTGGTTCTATGGTAAGACTACTGGCGAAGAGTTTATAGATAAATTCCAGGAGAAGTAAGGTTCTATTGATTATAATGATGAACATTATAATAGCACTATGTTCCAAGTAGTCTCTTGATTTCCCAGAACATAGAGACAGATTTAGAAACAGATTCTGACTTCTAAAGTGTGAGTATTTAAATATATAATAACAGTGAAAGATGGTAGGGGCAAAAATAGAATTGCACCATAGAACCATGAGTAGAGTAGGAACTACCTTGGGGAGGGCAGAACAGGTGTACAGATGATGTGGTGGTATAAAAATTCTAGAATGGGGACTAGAAGTTTACCCTGAAGGAAAGCAGAATTGGGCCACATAAGTCAAGAAAGCACTGTGAGCAAAGGCAGGGGAGTGTGAACAATTCTTAACATGCTTCCTTCTAATTCAGGAGCAAGTGGAAAAACATGAAATGAGTCCTGCTATAAGAGTTTATCTTAATCTTAAATATCAAATAAAACAATAACTATAATGAAATTTGACTTTGAATTAGATGAAATGTGTGCTTTATATATTAAATATCAGTTGGTTCATCCATTTATTCATTAAGATTGAATATTGGTTGATTAGTCTATCAAATACTCAGCTAGCCACTGAGAGTTCAACACTGAATAAAGTAGACATAGTCCCTACATTCAGGAAACTTATTGTCTAGTGGATAAATAAACAACAACAAAATCAGATAAATAATTTGAAAATATCTAGTACAGCAAATGAAAGGCACATGTTTCATTATAATATTTGCTAGTGGGATTGGTGAACAAGACCAAGAATAAGAAATACAACCCGGGAATGAATACACACAAAAATCAGCATAAAGGGTAAAGACAGAAACTCTTAAGAGTTTAATTTTAAAAATAGACAAATATCTGCTTTTGTCGTAGGCAATAGAAAAATGTTTGAAACCTATTGGCCCAAAGGATAAACAGGATTACCCATGTTGATGTTATTCTTTGTTTTAAATTAACTAAGTGGCTTCACTAAAATAACAAAGATCCAAATTATGAGTGTGATATTTCTACTATTTTTCTGTTTTACATATTCTTTTGATACATGCAATATTCTTCTAAACAGTATATTTTAATGACATCTGATATTTGCTAGTTCTGACCATCCAATACACTTTCCTAATCTTCTAGTTATTACACCCCTTTTGGGAAAGTGCCCTTCCCCCACTGCAATCCTGTTATTCTGGTGAAGCTCCCAAACAGAAGATCCATCTTCCAGACTCCAGAGATGGACATGTATCCCAAGCCTGAATACTTGTAATGTGTCATCACCCTGGTCAGTGATTAGTCTGGGGTCATTATGTAAACCTCGCTGGCCGAATTGAATTCTTCCCTGGTGTTTTTGCGTGCTGAGTTGCAGGGAGCATTCTCTCCTTTCAGATTGCAGTGATGTGACTTTAGAGATGTAGGGCCATGTCTATCAAAACATGGGGGAACCTGAGTAAATAAAGCACACTCTCTAACAGAAGTGGAGATGAGAGATGGAAAGAGAGTTGTGGTGAGAAAAAGACCAAGCCCAGTGTCTTAGAACCCCGGAGCTAGGCTGACCAGATGTACCGTTTTAAACGGGACAGATCAAATGGTACATATTGATCATCCTAGTCTCACCGGGCTAAGTTCAAGGTGTCAGTAGGCTGACCATACATACTATTTAAAATGGAACAGTACCGTTGTTTTCTGTCCCATTTAAAACAGAACAGAGCTGTTGTGGCTGCTGCAGCCCTTTCTGCACTTGTGGGAACAGCTCCAATGTTCTGCAAGAAATCTCTGTTTCTTAAGTCAGTTGCTTAGAGTTTCTCCTACTTGCAATTGAAATTGTTTAGACTATTACTGTTGTATTTATGGCTACTGATGAATGGCCACTAAGCACAGCACTTAGGAACTAGTAAATTCTCAGTAAAAGGTTTTGAATGAATTGGGTGAATTAATTTTTCATATTGATGAGTTCAAAAATGTTTTCTGAATTAATATATGATTATGCTATAAAGTAGGTACAGTCAGAATTGAATAAAATACAGAATCAGAATCTATTGGAAGAGATGGTATCGAAGAAATAGTCAAGTCTTTCTAATGAGGAACATTTAAATTCAAATCTGACCTTTGTCACTTATTATTACGTGGCCTTGGGAAGGGCCTTTAATTTCTCTGAGATCAGTTTTCTTTGTAGAATCTCAAAAATAAGTACTCATATGATGTTATTGTAAGTATTAGCATAAATATTTAGTATCCTGTACCTTCTCCAACTCTTAAGAATCTAGCTTCTCTGATTGTATAACCATTCCTTGTATCAGATAACACACTATTGTAACAAAGCTGTATTATTAAAAAAAAAAAATAGTTAATTCAAAACTGTGTACTAGATTCTTATATTCTTTATTTTAAAGTTTTTGAGAGGAAATTAAATTTGATATGTCATATTTTTAAAGTTTTTTTTAAATACATTTTTTCCATGAATGCAGTGCCATTTAAATACATGTAAATATTGTTTTAGAAAAATTACAGTAAAATTCCTGTCAAGCTTTCATTATTGACTGATCACACTGACTTTTCCATTAATGAGTGACTGCCCAGTGAATCACTTCTGTACCCAAATTTTTACATGTATTTCATCACCAACAATTTTTTATATATTTTATTCTCTCTTAATGAAATTTTACAGCCACTACTCAGAATGGTGAGGCTTGGATTACAGTCTCTGCAGCCCTTGCCTCCTTTTGAATGCTTATCTTTCCTGATAATCGAGAGTATTATTTTCCATAGACAGCCTCATGATTCTAAGACATATTAGAAACTGTCTTTAACAATCATTTTCCATTACCAAGGGAGTTTGGGATAATGGAATGTGTAGTCACTTTCAATTTGTGTCAAATTTTCTGATGCATTTGTACTACCAACATTTTATCAGCTTGTCACTTGAACAAATGAAGTTGCAAATTGCATCGACTTCTTTTCATGAAATCTTTGAAACTGTTTATTTTTAACAGGACTTCTCTCCTTTTTATATCTATAATGTAACAGGCTTGATTTTCAACTTTCAGGGTCTTTGTCACTTAGTAAGTATGGCATTGGGGCACAACAATTTCCTAGGGCCTTGAAGGTTTTCAGAGAAAGGATTCAGGCATATAGGGCACATTAAACCTGAATGCAGATTGAAGCAATAAGCATGGAGCAATTTGATGAACTACATGTAGGCAGGAGTGGAGAATTTCTGACACATCAGGAAAGCCATTATGTTCCTGTTATGTTCAATAGCGCGGTTGGCCTAAAAGGTTACGGGTGATGTATGTTTTCATTATCTCCTGTGGTCTTGATGCCTAGAAGACCCCAGATAGCTTATTCCAGCTACGATTCTCTTCATTTGCACTATAGCAAGGTCTGTCAGATCAAGCCAATATATTTGTGAGGATCAGTTCGCTTTGAGGAATGTTGCTCCGTGATCTCTGTAATATTCTTCTACGTGAAAATCTGCAAGGAGTTGCCACCTGGGGAGTAACTGAAAGCTCTTTGAAAACACACTTTGATTTTTTGGGTTATGAACTGTCACTGTGAAAGTAATAACAGCAACAAACCAGCATCATCATTAGTTATTTAATAAACATGTATTATACACCAGGCACACTTTATCTATAGTATTTCACGATATCTTCTTTACTATATTCCAGCAAGCCAGGTATCATGATTTCTACACTTTTAATGAAAAAGACTAGGTGACACTAAAAGATTAAGTAATACAATCCAAAATCAGATTCCTGGAAAAAGTGTTAGAGACACTATTCAAACTCAGGTCTATCTGATTCCAGAAAATTCCTAACAATTACAAATCATTTTTAGTCCAACATGTAGAAACTCAGTCTGTTTGGTGAAAAAAATCAACTTAATTAAAATAATAATAATAATAATAGTAAATAAATAAATATGGTATGGGAAGCAATATATACTGAGATCTATTTATGCCTATTTTTAGGAGAAGTAATTAAATCTACAAAAGAAAAGTCAGAATATCCGTAGAGAAGAAGGTAATTTATCTGTGGAAACACAAAGCTACCATGAGTGGAACCACCATTTAAACAAGGCTCAGGGAGAGCCTTGAATATATACAGTGTACTGAGGAACAGTAAAAACATCACAGTTGTCAGAAGAATTGAAACACTCCAATGTCTAGTTCTGTCCATGTAAATACAGCAAAAAAATAGAGGTGCAGGAGCACCAATCTGTTGCTATCTGAGAAGGACAAAACAGGTGAGACTAAGGAAGGCTCTCACTTAATTTCATTTTAAAGAAGAATATGAGAATGTAGCGAATTTCTGAGACTATTATTCTAAAAATAAAATGGGAAGATTGCTACCTGTCTTACCTATCACAGAGGATTATTGTAACATTGAAACAAACATCACACAGATGAAGGCAATTAGGATATGCAACTTTATTTTCTTGGTTATGACTGCCTTCTGTTAGCTTGAAGTTTTAAACTCTTTTTTAAAACAAAATTAGTTTAAATAAAAAAAAAAACTGGCTGTTTTTATTTTAATATTGTTTGTTTTTTTATTTGTTAACATTTTTTTTTCTGTGTACTCATTCAGCAGATATTCTACATGGAGTAAAAACGAGGCAAAGAAGACCCTAGTGTTTGGAACAGATTATTTATATAAAAGCTCTTTTCAGACCATTAGTAGTGAAGTCAATTTTACAAAGGTTTTCAATGCAAACATTACGGTATTTAATAAGTTGTTGGAACATCCTTAAGACAAATCAAATAATAAGTTTGGTCTTCGAAAAAAGCAAATATTCCTTCACTTAAAATGACCTTGTGTTATAAGTGTAAAAAGGTCAATCTAATACAGTAGGACTTTATCCCATCCATTTGTTTTAGAATGCTGTGCATTTGTTTTAGAATAGGATTGCTTCTTCAATACATAGACTATTATTTGAATTGTGAAATCCCTCTTTACCTTGAACACACTCTGGAAATAGGGATTCTTTAGCAATGCTGATAAGGATGTCCTACTAAATATTACCCTTTATAAATCTTTGAGAAGGCTCAGGAGTTGGTGTAGCACTGTAAGAATTAATAAAAGACTTTCAAATCTGGGCAAATGAGGACACATCTGAGTCTACTCTCTCAAGGGCCTGTACTATGTAATGCTAATTACTCTCTTTTATTTTGGTATCACAACAATACATGCATATACATGCTACTTTGAATGTATATACCTTTTATGGTGCCTAATTGACATATAGTAAGCTTTACATATTTAAAGTATGTAGTTTGATAATTTTGATGTATGTATATACCCACAAATGGTCAATGTAATAAAGATAATGAACACATCTGTCACCCCCAAAAGTTTCCTATCCCATTATCATCTTTTTTCCCCACCTAATTCCCACCCTCTTCTTATACTTCCGGATCTGCTTTCTGTCATAAATTTGTTTGCATTTTTTATAATTTTATATAAAAATAGAATCATAGAGCATGTTGTCTAGCTTATTTCAGTCAGCATAAGTATTTGAAGAGTCATCCATATTGTAGTATACATCAGTAGTTTATTCCTTTTATTGTCTGGAGTAGTTACTGCATTTTATGGATATAACACAATTTGTTTATCCATTCTCCTATTGGCAAGCATAGCTTGCTTGAACTTAATTTACCCTTCATGAACTTTTGTCTCATGTCTCTAATATTAATAAGTCCTATGTAGAAAGTATTACATAAACTAAGTTCTCTACTGTCTTTATAGTACAGAGGGGTAGAATTAAGATATTTATAATAATAATAACATGCTAATGATATGTAAAGCACCAGATGAAGTTTGTTGTTTTGTAAACTAGATATAACATTACTAATAATATGGGCTGTTATTTCCCCCTCTGTTTTATTTTTATTTTTCTAAGCAATTTATGGTTTTTAAAGATATAACTAAAATTAGTATAACTGAATTTAAATCATTCATTTAATAAATATGTTTTGAGGGACTACTTTATGTCAGGCACAAGATGAGAAATAAGGAATTAAAAAGTGACAAAAGACACATCTTTGCTCTTTTATATCCAAAAGTGAATTTATTGTAAAGCTAATATAAAGTTTAAGAATAGATGTATACATAGAACATTCCAAAGCCCAGGCTTTGGCGATGTTTTTATATGGTCATATAATTTGTAGAATTTACAAAATAAATATATTTTAAATGCATTTAATAAGAACCTGTATCTCTTTATACTTCAGCTTTCCTGTCACAAACTTTTCTCAATAAAGAGGTGTATTGGAGTTGACATAATCATTTGGGAGATTCAGCTAAGGGAAATTAGTATTGAGGGGTGGAGAGAGAGAGAGAGAGGAGAGGAGAGGAGAGGGGAGGGGAGGGGAGGGGAGGGGAGGGGAGGGGAAGAGAGGAATAGTTTGAATTCAGTGGAATAACTATATATGTGGTTCACAGTCAGTTCTGTATATATTAACTTAAAACTAGTCACCTCAGGTTAGAAATGATATTTAAAGAGCCTACTGCCCACTGTATCAATTCACTGGGTTCCATGATCAGAAGGTGCATTTCCATGAACTGTTACATAATATAAAATTGCCCATGGGTGCTGAACACTGGAAGCATATGAATGGTAGAAGAAAATCGAGGTTGTGAATGGTTAGACACAGAAATGTTTCTATAGAACAGTATACAGAGGCTAGTTAGGCTACTAATTAGTACAGCTATAGTGCTATTTTTCTAAATATGGGATGTTTGTGGGCAGAGGCGCACAGGGATGCCCAGCTGAGGACTCCACCCAGGACAGTAGTGACCAGGTACTTGTCTCTGCTCAAGAGAGAATTCAGGGGTGAGGCAGATTCAGAAAAGCACAGGGTGTTTATAGTGGCATGGCTACACACTTGTGAAGGAAGTGTGGCAGAACTTGGAGGTCAAGTAGAGCCCAGCAAGTCCTGATCATGGCTTTATATCCCTCAGGGGTGGGCAACAGGACTTGATGTTGCAATGTTTTCTCTTTCCCCTGGGCGGAGAGCCTCTGTTTCCAGCTTTTTTTTTCTTAGTTGGTTCCTCTGGATTTGTCATGGTGTCAGATTCATGATGGAAGTCTCAAACCCTACAATTCAAATGACGTAATAGTGACATTATAATCAGCTAAAGGTTGGTCTCGGTCAAAGATATTGGCATTGCTGGGTGAAATTGGTTCTTGTTTTGTCTATCTGCAGACCTTAGATACTGTTTCTTGTGAAACTAAAATAGACTAGGGAGGTACCTCATGTTGTACCTGGAGGGAGTTGTCGGTGCGCTAGGGTACCTATCCTGCCTCATTTGTAATACGTGTCAATTTTTAAAATGTTTAATTTGATATAATTTACTTTCTCATTCTAAATAAATATTCACATGTATACTCAACTTTCTATTTTTAATTTTGGATTACTTTTTATTAAAGACTTCTGCCCCCCCCCACTCCCCCATTTATATAGACTTGAGCTTCACAAAACTGGGATGCACTATTGTTTACAAGTTACTGTTTAGTGGAGAACCCAGGCCAGTAAGAATACAATTAATATGTAATGTTAGAAAGGCTAAATAAAAGAACCTCAAAGAGTACACAGAACAGGAATTTTTCTTGGGAGGACAGACTAAAACGCCTTGGAAAAACTGTTGTTAAAGCTGAGATGTGTGTAGTAAACCAGTGAGTTGGCCAAGTAGAGGTTTGTTTGTGTGTCTGGGTATCTGCAGGCGAGGGAGCTAGGGGAGAAAGACAAGACGGCGATGAAGGGGGTTTTCTTTATCTTTAGACACACAGTTTACAAATGGTAGATGTGTGGCACAAGATTTACATGAATTTTACAGCTCTTCCTAGAGGGCATGAAAGAGGACAAGCCAAGACTTTAGGCAGAGAGGCCGCTTTTGATTGTGTCTTCCAAAGCTCTGTTGCTTTCCTCGGCCAGATGTCAAGAATTCTCTAGAAGCAGTTTTAGAATGCAGGGGCACTTAGTGAAGCAAGGCTCCACCCTGCCATGAATGATGTTTGGGATCCCATTCTAAATACCAACACGACTTAGGTCACTGACAGTTCTTTCTACATCCAGTCATGGCTAATTTATTCAGTGTTTGTTACACCAGGAGGGTCTGAAATCTCCGCAGGTGTGTACGTGTTCTACTATTTTATTTGCTTTCTGAGCTTGATGAATCATTTGTATTCTTTAAACTTCAGTTCCTTACCTTTACAGTAGAGGTAAAGATTCTTACTTTCTAGGGTGGTTTGAGACCAAACATATCTAATAAAATAATCTGGGATCAAAGTGTCCAGCATAAAGTAGGTGTTCAATTGGTTTCAAATGAATTTATAATTTCTACCATTTTATAATGAGATACTTACTGCTTGTAGTTTTTCTCTGATATTCTTGATGAGGTAATCTTTGGAGAATGGCTCTCCGAGGATTCCTCTACCCCAAAATATGGAATGTCTCTTTTAATTAATTCCTTTAATAAAAAATTGAATAATATTTTAAATTCCATTGAGAACATTATTTGACAGGTCACTGGAAGCTTATTTTATATCATTTTGATAATACTCTTATATTTACTTAATAGTCAAAGATGCTCCACCTCTTACTACAAAGACTTGGGACCATAACTTCTGCAAGATGCTATTTGGTATAGCATTATCCTGAGTGCAGATTTGAGAAATTAATTGCATATGTGTTTTCCATATCACCCTGGTTTTTATATTGATCTGTGCCAAAGTGACTTTCCAGCCAAAGTGACTTTCCAGAACGCAATGGTGGGCAAAGCTTCTGGAGTATGGAGTCACGGTTGTTGACTGGGATATCTGTCTCCCTAAGTCCTACTTCCTGTGATTGTCTTGCTTTGAGATTTACTGATTTAGGACTTACTGTCCTGGTCCTAAGAGCAAGTCCCCCCCCCCCCTTTTTTTTTTATTCCCTTGATTCCCTACGTCTTCTCATTCATTGTCTATCATTATGTCTTTGTTAAATATTGAACATGTGTTTGTCTCTCAAATATATAAATTCTGAGAGTACAAGGACTGAATCTGACCTATTAAACACTATATTCCTTTCACTTCTGGCAGTTTCTGGCATATAACAAGGTATTCAATAAATATTTATCAAATGAATGAATGAATGCTTGTATAATGAACAGTTAAGAATCAAGATTACAACCTGAAGTGATAGTTATAGGCTTTTAAGGATCCACTTAGAACTAGAAAGTTCTTCAATTTCTGAAACTAAGGTAACTTTGGAAGGTGTTTCACATGAAGGAAATTCTGGGGAAATGAATACAAAAGCAATACTGATTTTTTAAGATTTAGCACTATTAGGGTGGCTGACCTAGTGTCCTGTAGTGACAGACACCAAAATGGAAGATAAACAAAGGGAGCAAATACACATGATTGAGCATTTATCAGGAGGCAGTACTTGAGCTGGGCGCTTTTCATGGGCTATCATGTTTGATTTCCATAACAAAAATTTGGACTTGATATTATTATTCTCATTTTCAAAATGAAATACTAAAGCATTAAAAAAGCAACTAATAAAAAGCATTCTTATTAAGACAAGGGAGAGTGGAATTATAACTAGGTTCTTCCAGTCACAATGCCCATGCTGATCGCCTCACAGTAGCTCAGACAACAAATAAAACTCTCATTTTTAAAACAAAAGCAACAGTTTTACCTTGAAGGCTTTTTTTTCTCTTAAAAATAAAACCCAACAAAACAAAGAGCAAGGTCTTCAAAGGCAAAACGTACCTTATCATTTCTATTCTTTAGAATCTGGACTAGTACTGTCTAATAAGATGACACATATGTGTAAAATTTACATTCGAGTAGCTACATTTTAAAAGTATAATAGGGAGATGCCAAAATATTGGAATTATCTTCTGGAGGGTGGGCCCCTATGGTACAGGCTTCCCCTACTAGGTGAGTGTTCTAGGAACCCATCTGTTTCAGTGTACCAGCTGGTGTTCTTGTGGCTGAGTCCAGCTTCAGTGAAATTTTTTTGGAGACTCTGAAACACATTTGCACTTTCATGATGGGTGATTTACACGAACAGTGTGTGGCGTGACAACGCACCTGCCCATACTGTGCTGAGTGTTCAGAAGGTTTTTACCAAAAACATGGCATGACCCCCCCCGCCCCCAGACCTCACCCCCTCTATTCATCATATCTCTCCCAGAGGTACATTTTATTTTGTTTCCCCAGATGAAAAAAGTCCTCAGAAGGAAATGATTTGCCGATGTGAAAGAGCTGAAACAAAAACAGCAGCAGCACCAACAGGCATCAAAATTAAAGCGTTCAAAAGCTGCTTTGAGCAATGGAAAAAGTGTCCCGATAGGTTTATTGCATCAAATGGGGAGTAACCTGAGGGTGACTGATGTTGAAACATGTAAGAGTAAATACACAATTTTTTAATAAATAAATTCTGGTTATTTGGGGTCCCCCCCCATAAAAAGAAATTAATTCTAATAACATATCTTAACTCAATAAATATATCCACAATATTATCATTTCAATACATACAACCAAATTGTTCATGCACATCCTCTCACAGTAAACTTTCAGATCCTGATAAACATTTTGTACTTTTGCAGCGTATCTGGATTAGCCCCATTTCAAGTGCTCAGTAGCCACAGGGAGTCAGTAAACTTCCTTATTAAACAGGACAAGTCTGCAAAGTTCTAGTTAGTACTAATGATAAACTATCTCAGGCAGGGAAACTTTAGGCTTTATTTACATAAAAAATAAAAAAATTACTATGGCTACTGTTATTTTTTCTTACAGCTGAACTTCTTGACTCAGTGCTATATGGGATTCAATAATGAGGTATTAGACTCACATTTTCATAAAACACAGCATTGCGGATAACTAGCTATGAGTCCTTGAACAAGTTACTTAGCACATCTGAGCCTCAGTTTTCTCATTTACCAAATGGGGAGAATGTGGCCTAGCTCAAAAGGTGGTGATAAATTAGATATAAATCTCCTATTATGTGGCCCTTGCTCCGTAAGTAGATGCTCTTAAGATTGGAATTGAATGTCATTTTATCATGTACGGACTTTAACAGAGATTGAGTGCACTATTCTTGACACAGAAATTCCTGTGTAGTTTACTATTCCATATATGACCCTCCCCCCACCTCATGCTGTATCAGTGATATTGAATCAGGGCTAGTCAATCACTTACCCTCTGTGAGTGGATAAAATTTGGTTTGGTTCTCATATATGTTGATGTATTTGTTTTCTAATACATTGGAATTTCCTGCAGAATGACCTCTGTTGGCTAACTGGGTTAATTGATAACCTTTTAGAAATCCTTCTTAAGGATGAGCTTAGTACTCTGTAGTATTATGTTCTTTATGAAGGAAAAGAATTCCCAAAACCTATCAAGTAGAACAAAAAGAAGCGATAGATCTGCCTCCCAGTGTTTCTTCTCCCCTGTTGAAAGGATTTTTAGAAATCCACCCACGCTTTCTCTTGATTTTTCCTGGTCATAAGGTAATTTCATGAGTCTCCTTGCTCCAATTCCAGAAAGTGCTAGAGACTCATGGATACTTCTTGGGGTTTCACTCCAACAGTCTGTATATAATGCCTACCGAAGCAGAAGCTCTGTGTTCAAAACTTAGGATTGTATTTATAGTGTTTGTCTCATTTTTACCTGTCTGAGGACCAGCTTTTTACTATCTTTCTCCCCAAAGCTGTTATCTCAGAATCAGTTATTTATTTCTTAAGGACTTGTTACCCAGTAACAGATGGGGTGGAGAATTTCAGGAAAAATTCTCAACAATTTTCCTTTCTTAGAAAAGCATGCTAAAAAAATCAAAAATTCTTATCAAGAAGTAGTTTTGGCTGAAACAAAATAACTGTTCTGTTTGTTGTACCTGTTGAACCAAAACAGCAATATTTACAGTCTGTCTTTGATTTCCTATAGGGAAAACCAAATTTAGAGTAAGGTTTTCTCATATACTGGCTAAGTCTTCTCCTCTTAAAGGTTAACAAATTAAAATTTAATAAATGGTCACAAAAATGATGTTAACTATAACTTGAATTATGTATTTTAATATCAAATTGGGAAAAAATAGTATTAATAGCATTTATATGTGTGTGTGTGTGTGTTTATGCAATTTATATGCTAGTCAACTATTAAAAGAGGTTTGGCAGAAAACAATACAAACAGGAGTCTAAATAACTCATAAACATGATTATTTAAAATTTATCAGTATTATATAATTATTTTTAATTCTTAATGCTATACTATGAACAAAAAAATGTTTCACAATTTTTATATTTTACAGATTAGAAGTTAAGGTCTTGAACCTTTAAGTGGTTTTCTCAGGGATAAGTTTTGGTTGAACAATGGTTGTCACTTCAGCTATAACTGTAAAGAAATAGTTATTGAGTTAATCAACAATTGACATGACTAAGCACCTTTTATAGATATTCATAAGGCTTCCTTTGCTAAATATAACTTTATTATTCTTTTGTTAGAGAAAATAGTCTAGTTTATAAATACAAACATCAGCTCTGTTTCTCAAAGACAAGGTATTGTTCTGTAAAGCATTATTGTACACCAGATCTTCATTTTCTAATTATGGCTATACCACTTATTGGCTGTGTGACATTGGAAAATTCCCTTTGTGTCTCTGATCCTCTGAAAAAGAAGTAATGCTTTGTTAACTATTTCCTAGAAGTGTTAGAAAGCACAAAGAAACTTGGTACATGAATGTTTGCTGACAATATTTAGACAGCATACAAAACATAAAGTGTCCTTACCACTTTTTAGTTCTGGATTCGAATCTTTGCTTTGATATTCACTAGCTCTGTGACCCAGAAGAGGCATTTAACTTTCTGAACTTCGTTGTCTTCATCTGTGAGATAGCTACTTTGACCTGGCAGGACTGCTGTAAAATGATGACTGGTGAGAAATATGCACCAATCCTCTGAGGATGATTAACATGATATTTGAAAGAGAACCTCTATGTAAAGGTGGTATCTTATGGCAAACTGCTGCCACTTCTCTTTCTACTTTTTCAAGCCAAAGCAAAGCATATTCAGCCTTTGGCTTATAGCAATTACCAAATTCATGTTATTTAATCATATTTCTCACCTTATGAGGT
The DNA here is from genome assembly GCA_004027555.1 of Craseonycteris thonglongyai. Classification (NCBI taxonomy): domain Eukaryota; kingdom Metazoa; phylum Chordata; class Mammalia; order Chiroptera; family Craseonycteridae; genus Craseonycteris; species Craseonycteris thonglongyai. The sequence goes on from PVKE010017345.1 coordinate 15,049, forward strand.
AGCTAACTTCACCACTCAGTACTGATCTCTTAGTTGTCACCACGACGTTATTCTCCTTCCCAAACCATTGCTCTTTAGCATTTAGTGATAGCATTTGAGAGAATCATTATAACACCTGTTACCGTGGTGGAAAAAAAATCCTATAGATTTAAAAGTAGTGCAGTCAAGGATTCAAACTGTTTTGTGTAATCCCCTCAGGTAGCTGCAATAGGTACAGATGGGCAAATAGAATGCCAATTATAATATCTATAAGTGAACAAGCAAACTGCCATACTACCACCACCACCTACAACAGCAATTGCTTCCTTCATCATCTGCCAATACAATCTCCTATCTCTCATTGAATATTTGATTTAGACAGCTATCAAAATTAATCTGCATTGTGCAACAGGGATCAAAGGGGTTGAATTGCATTATTTACATGTCAGCTGCCCTCATTCACTATATAAAATTAGAAATGATCCCTATTCTTAGAGGAACATAATTGAGAACTGTCTTAGGACCTGGGAAAACTCACTGCCATCTGTATGTGTAACCACATCTTAAAGAAACTTCATACTTTCCCCAAGTCCTTCTAGATATGACAGTTGACAACCACTATAAAAATGGCTTATCTAATGTATAACACAAGACATACCTCTGTGGTGGAAAAATGATAATTCATTGTTTATCAAAGAGGGCCCTATTGCTATTTTGGGGACAGGACAATTCTTACTTTTGAAGGACATCCTAGCACATTGAAGGATGTTGAACATTCCTGCCTTTAATGTCTTGGGACCACCACAAAGTACCCCCCCCCACACACACACACATACGCATTTCTAAATGCTAGGAGGTGTCACTGTCCCTAGTTGAGAACTACTGAGATAAAACATGGAAGGGCTCACTGGACACTAACAACCCATATTTGGAATCAGAAGAATCTGGATTTTACTCTTAATATCATGAATTTATTAGCTCCATAATCTTGGTTATTTAATCTCCCTGAGCCTCAATTTTATCTGCAAGATGGAGACAATAAAGCCTTCTTGGAAGATTAATAAGCTACTATTAGGAAAGTCCTTAGCACAATGTTTGGTATATAAAAAATGCAATTTAAAGGATCGCTAACTTTTATAGACTTTGAAACATGTGTGTTAAAAATTCATAATGGCTCAAAAATTACAGTAGCTATTGAAGTTTGTATTGATGGTAGTAGTCTTGGAAGGAACAGTACTGCTAGTAGTTATGGTACCCTTCAAAGAAGCGGTAGGTAAGGTGTTTAAAATTTTACCTGCAGTGCCGTACTGATTGACTTGGGATTCCCGTGCCACTATGTCCTAGCTGTGTGATTTTCACTAATTCCTTATATGTACTTGCCAAGCTTTGGTTTTCTTACATAAAATGAAGACAGTAATAGTGCATATCATAATTAAAAATAAAAAACAAAACAAAAAACAAACAACAACAAAAACAAAGTATAAATGCTACAAAGTGAATAAGGTTTAGAGATGTCTGTGATTTCAGTGGAGACTGGAGAGGAATGGATCACTTTCCTCTTTGCTTCCAAAATCTTGAGCCATATTACCTACTGGCTCTACAGTAAAGTAATGAATTAGTCACCTTCTCACAGAATGTTCATCAAGGTGGTTCAAGCAAAGATGCTAGTGTTTTCTCTGATAATTTGATTTGGCTCAGACTTTAGTTGCAGGAAAGCTTAGTGTTTGAGATGTATCCTAGGGTCTAGCCACGGTAATTAGTTCTCAGAACACCATCATTATAACAAGATCTTCTCTAAAATGGAGTCCAACAACCTGAAGGCTGCAGAGTTTGTGTGAAGTCCTAAGGAGGAAAGAATGCAGCTGCTAATGGTTTAACTTCAACATACCCACATGTATATCTGTTTCCATCTCTAAAGAAAAGAAATTGCCAGAATGTTTGTAATGTTAGCCACCTCAGGATTAATAAGGAATGTAAATCACATTAAAGAATGGTAGTTACTTGCTCATTTTTCCTCCTAATCATAAAGGGTGTTCTGTTTTATTTTGATTTTCTATATAATGCTCAAACTTTATGTTCCAATATGAATTTTAAAAGACAACTGGGAATTGATTTTTCAAATGAGAATTTAAGCTATATGGTTATTTCATACTAAATTTATAACACCTACTCATTAATGTGTCGTTGATGATCCTCATATTATGTTGCTTCTCAGAAAATATGATTTTTTAAAGATTTATTGTATTATTGTTTTTGACAGAGAGAGAGAGAGACAGAGGGAAGGGTGAGGGTCCATAGTTGTATATCATCAGTTTTCATTCCACACAGGTGGGCTGGGGCCTTGCAAGGTGGGAGCTAGGCTGGGGGCTTCCCATATGGGAGGCACGCCCCCTCAAGCCAGGGGCCAAACGTGGTGGGGGTGAGCGAGAACCAAACTGGGGGCCTCCCCACATGGAAGGACAGCTTAGTTCAGCATATGGGTCAGTACAGTCCGGGAATAGGATCTGGAATTCAATCCTTGGTCTGCTGGACTGCATAGCGAGTTCTTTAACCCTATGAGCCATCTCAGCTTACCTGAAAATGTAATTGTTAACAGATAGAAATATAGGATCCTAAATACACAAGTTTTTGTTTTTTAACACCAAGTCAGTATTTTTCTACCTGAAAGTAATCTTTATGAAAGTAATGACATAATATTTCAAAAAGGTAATTTCATTCCTCTTCAGATTCCATTTGTTTATTGAGTGACTACCTAATCTAGACTACATGATACCTAGCCTAGCCATATTGAAGATATGGACATAAATGAAACTGTTTATATCCACCAAGCCGTTTGGAAGAATTACGTATCAATTGTGACTATGCTTCATTTTTTCCTCCCCCAAATAGTAACTATTGAGAGTGTCTTACTACTCAACATAGTGCCTCAATACATGTTAATTGGAAAGTGTACCCTCAATACTAATTTGTTAAAATAAATTAAGCCCATAGACACTTACTGAGTTTTGTTCATTCAAATCTTGTACATTCTGTTTTTCCATGCATTGTACATGAAGACCTTCTAAACTGTTTTTATGTAAAACTTCAAATGATATCAGTTTAGGAAAGACATTTCAATCCACATAACAATGTCTCAACCTTACAGGTCAGCAGTTCAGTTTATATGCATCAACACCTCTGCTTATAAAGCAATATTTATTTGTGGAAACATGTTAGAATTTTATTTACTTTGTCTTTATTATTTTAAACAAATAGATAAAACAGATAAAGATAAAATTTCTGAGATTGATGAGAAGCACAGGTTTTATACTCAGTACAATTAAGGCAAAATGGAGGTCATAAGGCTGACTTTAACTTTAGTCTCTATCAGACACACATTGGCCTTAATCCCTATCAACTGTGTGTTCAATGAGAAGGAAGAAAAACCTAAACTGAAAAATGGTAGAGATATGAGAGCTGGACGAAAAATATTCAGCCATGTCATATGAAAAATAGAGGCATTATGGCTGGAATTTTTTTGAACAGCCCTCATACACCACTATAAAACATGCATATAGGATGAGCTAACATTAGGGATTTCATAATTGGTGTTAGCAAGTTCGGACTGGAACACCTATTAGAATCTGTTAAATATTTTGTTTGGCTTCTGAACATTTATCATAAGATGGAAGTTGGAGATTGGCTAATATTTTACTTCTTTTTATAAAACAATACATTTAATTGATATAAACTTTATTTAAACTATAAAGACTATCTTGCATTCCCAACTTTTATTCCACCCCTGACATTATTATTCTAAAACTGTGTGCCAGCTTTGCCAACTTCATAATAAAAATTTTTAGAGTTAGTGAATTGGTTTAATAAAACATTTTCTTCTCTTCAAGTATATCTCAGTTATGGATAGAGAAGTATTTAAAATTTAGAAACTTTTAATTTAATAGAGGATTATCATCATTAACCCAAATCTCTTTTGAATTTTATTTTTTTATAGAATGATTATCAAGGAATCAGTCTCTATGTATTTTTACAACACCATTTTATTAATCTGCATGCCTTGTTTAAGAATCCTAGAATGTCTTTGGAAGATAAATTGGATTTTCTTCATAAAATCTGCCATTCAAAAACACACGTCTAAATTTGTAGGATGCAAGGTAGATAGTTCCTGGTAGAGTAGTGCTTTATATACATTCACGTGAATATGATTCACCTGGGAATCTTTTTAGAGTGCAGCTTCTGATTTAGCAGGCCTGGGGTATAGCCCGAGATTCTGCATTTCTTACAAGTTCTCAGATTATCTTGTTACTGATAATGATAATCTGAACCATGAGTTCCCAAGCAGTAGTACGCATACCTCTGGGAGTACATGCTGGACCATTCAAGGGTACACAAAAAATAATCAGCAACATTATTTAACTGTTATGAATATTGTAAAATTAAATCTGTGGTTTATACTTTTAGTGTAGTAATTTTTCTTTCCTAACTTAATACCTTATTTTCACTAGTTTACATTAAGATAGGCACTGAACAAAAGTGTCATTATTTAAAAACAACTGTTTTAAAAACAAGGTGTACAATTTATAGAAATGGGTTTAAAAGGGGTACACAAGTGGAAAAAGGTTGGGAACTACTGATCTAAATCATACTTTAGTAGCAACTGAGTAGAGCATCAAATATGTAGTCATAAAGTTTGGCCACAGACAAGATATATACCATTTACTAGCTATACAAACAAGGGTAAGTCGCACCCGCGAACATCCTTCATCTCTGTTTCTACTACCGTCATCCAAACTACTTTCCTTTTTCAACTACTGAGTAGCCTCTTCATTTCTCAACATCTAAACTTACCTCTTTCTTCACTTCCCTCTCCATATCACAATTAAAGTAATCTTTTATGAAAACACTAATTTTCTCCTATCACCACTACTTACGTCTTCGTTAACAGCTTTTAATGACTCTCCTCAAAACCATAAACTTCCAAATTATGAACATAACCCATAATGTCCCCAGGAGAGCTCCTGCCTACCTCTCTCCTTCTATCTGCCTCTTCATTCCTATTGTTCTTTGGCTCCACCTACATGGGTTTTTCCTTTGTTGGCTAAATGTGATTCCCCAGCCAGCAGAATGTATAACCTGGAAACTGGATAGAAATTCAAATTCTCAGGTCCCATCCCTGAAACTCTCTCCCCCTGGACAGGAATTGCCCCAATTAAGCCAGGGACTATCAATTCTGTTCCTCTCTGATGGTCCAGCACTCAAAACACTATCAGGCACAGTACAGGATCCCGATAAAAAGGTTCGAATGAATGAGAAAATAAATCATTATAACCTCTGTATTTTTCATTTCTTTATCAATAGACAAAATTTTACCTGCCTCTCAGGTTACTTCAGATTCATTAGCATATACAAAAGTAGAAAACAGAATGCCTAATTTAAAGATATTCAGTTTCTTAAAGAGTTTTTATGTCATTCTCTCAATTATGCCTAAACTATTTGCTTTTACTAAAATGGACAATTAGTATTTACAACTTTGTTCATTCACACACTCACATATATAATATTGAGTGTTTGCCAACACTATTGCTTCTATTTGGAATATTATTCCCTTAATCTGGAGTTCTAGCTGGTGTGCATTCTTTATTATTATTATTATTGTTATTATTATTAATTGTTAGGTTTATTGGGGTGACAGTGGTTGGTAAAAATTACATAGGTTCCAGGTATATGATTCTACAATACATCATCTGTGTGTTGCATTGTGTGCTCACCACCCAGGGTCAGTTCTCCTTCCATCACCATAAATTTGATACACAACTGGTGGGAATGTAAATTGGTATAACTGCTATGAAAGACAGTATGGAGATTCCTCAAAAAATTAAAAATATAATTACCATACGACCCAGCAATTTCTCTTCTGGGTATGTATCCCAAAAACTTGGAAACCTTAGTCCACAAAGATGTGTGTACCCCAATGTTCATTGCAGCACTGTTCACAGTGGTGCACATTCTTAAAGTCTTTACAGTTGTCTCTTAGCTTCTAGGTCACCTTAAACTTCCCCCTCCAAACACTTGTAACATTAAAAATAATAAGATATTTTTCTTAGTTCAAAAGTAGCTTTACAGTTTATTACATAAAATATTAAAAGTATACTAAGTAAAATGAAAACATTATTGGTCCCTACTGTAATCATGAGTTTTCATGACTATACAACCTCTCAACTTGGTCCTTATCTTTTTCGAAGACTGCTATAGATAAATTTATCTGGCAGCTTCAAATTATGTAGGTAAAATTTTTTGATCATATTAGTTTGTTGATATTGTGTCTATTAACACGAGTTCTCCTAACCTTATAGTAGTGTATATGAAATTAAATTCATTTTGCAAGTAGTTTTTTAAAGAAGAAATGAAACAACACAAGTCGTTTGGATGTAAAATTGTATTGCAATTAGGTAACACAGTCAGGACTGAGCTCTGTAAGAGCGTTTGGTCTGCAGGATATTTCCTGTATATTCTCTGAGCCACTTTCAGCTCTGCTCCCAAGGGAACATCTAAATGCACACAGCTATTTCCTCCTGCTATTGTAGAACCAATTAAATTAATTTGTTGGAAATAACATTGTCTACCGCTACACACTGCACTAGATTAGATTCTCTCTGAATCTTCCTGGGTTTCACTCTATAATGTGTATAGCACTTTGAATTTTAGTGGCAAGAACTGCAGTTTTCCTTTGCTCATATAAAAAAATGGATGGTGAGTACTCCCAAGAAACAGAGCTTTCTCAGAAATTTGCATATGTTTAGGGAGAATGTTGCATATATTTCTTGACACTTTAGTATCATTTAATGTAGGAAGAAATGGAAAGAATATAGAGATTCTTTTGTACACCTCTAACTATGGGAATTTTTTCCAGTGTCCATCAGGGAAAAGACATTTTTATGTGGACAAAATGCTTTGTAGTAAGATAGGGAATTGTAGTTGGATGGAAATCACTAATTAAGTTTTGTGCATTGTGTGTCATAATGCCAAATTTATCTGTTCATTAAATGAACATTTATGAGTATTACTCCAAAACAGGTCTTATGGAGGGTATACAGGATACCCAGGATAGATATAGATGGATGATAGATAAATGCAGATAGATAGATATATAGATACATAGATACATAGATAAATAGATAAAAATGTAATGATATTTTATAAGAATATAAATACATAGATAGATAGATAAAAATGTAATATTTTAAAAGAATATAAATATATACCTATATATTAATTAATTATATATGAATATAAATATGTATTTAAAGAAATAAGACAAATTATTTGGATGTAAAATTGCAATTTCTGGAGTGTGCGTGTGCGTGTGCGTGTGCGTGTGTGTGTGTGTGTGTGTGTGTGTGTGTGTGTAGGAGAGAAAATGTAAGAAGGGCAGTTGGGGATTTAGTGAATAATCTTGAGACCAGCATATGTATTTTGAGGTGAAGAGCCACAGTATTATTATAGGGCTGCGAAGTAGGCATGGATCTGATATTTAAGGGTCTTCTAAAACACGGTATAGAATTTTGACATTTTGCTATTGGCCACAGGGAACCGTTGTACAGTTTGTCGCCCATGATGCTGTCGTTGAATAGTTTGGTCATATTAAAAAAGCACGTGCCCCCAGTTCGGTTCTTGCCGGGACCTATGTAGGGGGCTCCCGGCCCGGTTCCTGCCCTGCGCAGCCCTGTGCCCACCCGTGGAGTGAAACTATATGGAAAACTAATGTCGGCTGTGGAGACTGCTCTGGGCCCTCCCCCTTCTCTCTGTCTCTCTCTGCCTCTGTTTCTCTCAGTCAAAAATCAATAAAATAAATCTTAAAAAAAAAAAAAAGAAGCACGTTGTAGAGTAAAATTGGGTCTTTTTAAAGTTCCTAGATTTTGCATGTTCGGATTTCTGTTTTGTGTGTTTGTTTTCCGTAATGGATGAAGGCAATGTTCCTACATCCCAGAGGTGGTGTCTTGCATTATTGTGGAAGGTCCAAGGTAATGAGAAATAAGAAGACTGAATTTGAGCTACATCCCTTGTCTTCTGGAGGTTTTAGTCACTTTATCTCCAAAGCAGGAAAGAGGAGTGCTGTTGGGATACATAACATTAAAACTCCTTATAATGTTCACCTTCTGTGATTCCTTATGACTACCACTGAAAACTCCTGCCTTTTGTCTTTCAGAAGATAATCCAATCTAATGCTAATCACAGGTAATATAAAACCCAACCTGATTAAATAGGATTTTGAAGTATGCTTTTACTCAGAAACAAAGTTCAAGGAGGGAAAAGAAAGATGCTATGTGTTGTTACTATAAGCTTTTGAACCTTGTTGCCCTATTGTTGTTTTTAAAGCTTTCTGTATTATTTAAATTTAAACAAATTATTATCTGTTTATTATTTATAGTGATATTTGGTACATAGTAAGATACCAATAAAATGATATTTCTGATAGAGCTGTAGGTGAGATCCAAATAAACTCAGTTTAGTATGGAAACCACATAACACAGTGTATCCTCAAAAATGCTAGTTGCTGTTTCTCAACCTGCCAGATCTATGCATATGTTACTATTGGGTTGCGTTTTTTGGATGTTCTCCAGTAGGACCTGATCCATTTTACACCACAAGTGGCTGAGCTTCAATAAGGGGTAGGTGAATCCGTTTTAAGATTGCGGATTATGTTAAACATGAGGTGGAGAGCTTTATAGAAGAAGACAGAAATAGCAAACTATATTTATTAGCATCACAATTACTGACAAATCTTTTTCTGGTCCATGAATGAGGACAGCAGAAAGTTGGATCTCCAGCTATCTGAGGTGGCATTGCTTCCTTCGTGACTTGTCTACTCAGTGCCTTGCAGTCTGAGCCAGTGCAGAAGACCTTTCATTACAATGGCCAAAGCCCCTGATAGACATGGATGAAGGCTGAACGCAAAATCAGCAGAGAAAGCATCTTGGAAGAGAATGAAACATTTCACTTTAAAAGTAAAAAAATTAGATTTCAAAATTGGGTGATACCTTGTTGCTCATATTTAATTAATACAAATTGTCACTAAAAAGTTTTGGAGAGGATCTGACCTGAACTGTGCTTCCTCCCAGCTGGGCAAAGTCCTTGATTATGTAGATTCAGACTCTTAGCTTCGCTTTTTTCTGGGCTGAGTATGAATCCTGGATCTCCTGTCATTCTCTACTGTACAGTGAGAAGAAAACTCATTAACACTCCTGAACCTGACCTTTCTCGTTTGAAAATAGATATAAAACCCAACTTGGAGAGTCATACTGAGGGTTAAATGAGATGTCAACCAGGACCTGCCTAACACAGTGCCTGTTGTTTAGTTGGTAATAAATTAATTTCAATTGTGTTAATGTCAGCACCTCTGTGCCCTGGACAGTTCCATTTCATTCTGCAATTCTGTTTTTCCATGTCTGAAATGAGCTTTGGAGTGAGATTATTTTTTTAATTGATTACAGCTCTTGCGTTATACTTTTTACGTCTTCCCGTGACACTAATCCCTAGGAATATGTGTGTCCTAAATGGAACTACTGGTGACCTCATTTTCCTTTTTATGTGGCATTTTGGAAATTTCAGATACCCAGCGAGTGAATGGGGAAAGAGATCTGAGGGCCAGTAAGGCAGCATAGCAGCTGTTAATCATACCCAGCTGCCTTCCTTTTCATTTGCCTTGTCTCCGTGTCTATAATCCAACCAAGCCTCTTCCTCCTGCAGGAGATCCTGAGACCAATACTAAGAATAGAGAGTTCGGGACATACCAGTTCCTTTTTACTGTAAAATTTTGGACTTTTCTGCATTTCCCTAGCTATTCCTGTATGTTGGGAGTCGAGGTAGAGGCCAATTCAATATCTGCCTGCTTCTTCTTGTTTTAAGGCCTCTTTTCATTACTGGGGCCTTGACACTGGGAAAAGATGCAGCTTTTCCAGTTTGACTTATGTTGCTTTTTCTTGGTTACATGATTTTCCTCTGACTTGATCCCCGATGGGGCCAGGTCTCCTCTCTTCTACAATGGATGTAGACATTCAGCTATATCTGAAATACTATCACTGGGAGTCGTAGACATTTTACTTCCTAATTAGTCCCTTTTAAATGCTTTACAGTAGACTAGAAACCATGATGTTAATTGACATTCACCAATCAAAAAATTCTGCTTCATAAAAAGTGGAAATTTCTTGCAGCCATGTTTATCTATAGCACAGACTTTCCTTGGTGTTTGATGATTGAACATTTTCTTCTCCATCTCCATGACTAAATTGTGAGTATTCAGATGGCACATACAAAGACCCTGTTATCTTTTTCACCTTGGTTCCCACTGTGGTTGACACAGAGGATGCTTGGTGCGGGGGGACTAAGGTGGGCACTTGTGGTGGTAAGTCATGGCATGTGTCTTCAACTAATACAATTTAGCAAATGGGGCAAAGGGGTGAGACAATATTAAGTATTTTAAAAAATAAATGCTATAATAAAATAAATGCTATAATAAACACATGAGCAAAGTACTAGCACAGGGCATAGTGTTATTCATGCTAAAGATGGCAAGCCAAACTGAACTCCTAACACAATGGGAGTAAGCCATTTTCCCTGGGGAAAGACAGGGCATGGCTTCCCTTGGCCACATCGGACGAAAATCTGTCTTGGTCCATATGTAAAATATAGTAACAGTAGGAAGTTAAAAAAAATTGCATAAACATTTTTCATAGAGTTTTAAAAAAGTTCATGAATTTGTACGAGGCTACATTCAAAGCTGTCCTGGACCACATGCGGCCCAAGGGCCACAGGTTGGACAAACTTGGGGTGAGGTTACAACCTAAAAGGTGATATCTGAGCTGGACTTTGAAAATGGAATTTGATAAGCTCAGCTTCGTTGAAGTCTGTGCTTGTTCATGCTATTTGGGTAGCTCTTTGAAACCTTGGTTGAGGCCATTTTGGCACAGGGCTTGCTCCTTCCCCGTTCTTCCAAGGAGGCCTAAAAACACAGAGGCGATGACAACATATCAAGTTGGAAATGTAAGCCAGGGTCAGGTCACAGACAACTCTGTATGCTGTGCTAAACTTTGAGAAGTGAGGAACTCACTCTGAACCTAGCATGTTGCTTTTCCTATTAGTTCTTTGTTCTAAGTTTGATTTGTTATAAAACATTCAAGTCATGCTTGGCTCCAGCAAAAGATGTTCAAATTAAAACAAACAAACAAACACAATAATAATAGAGTGAAATTCTCATTATAAACTGATAGTCTCTGAAGTAGACAAGCTTCCTTAGACTTTCAGAGAAATAAAGCCAGGGTCATATCATAGGGTGAGCCCTAAAAGGCTACATCTCTTTGTTGCCTCCTGAGAGCTACATACCAAAAATATAAAGGCAGCCTTTTTATGTTTAGTTAAGACCTGTGGGAGCCCCTTCTATAAAATTACAATTTCAAAAAGACATATTAATGCTAATCACAACGTCAGATACTGATGTAGATCACCTACATAATTTGTAGGAAATACAATCAAATCTACAGGAGAAATACCTGAATAAAAGATTCAAAACCAGCCTGATACTTAAAATCAAATGTTCAACTATGGATGCCTTCAACCTGAAAAAAAGGAAAAAAAAACAAAAACAAAACAAATAAACAAACAAAAATTAAGAAAAAAAACAGCACTGAAATTTAGCACACAATCTTGGATTAATAACTTATCTTTACCAATTATGTGAACTTGGGAAAGTCATAAAGCCTAACTCAGCCATATGTGGACTTATTGCCATTTGTTTTATCTCTTCCACAGTTTTCTTTTTAATGAGAACTTAATAACATTAATTAAAACTTCTTATAAACTCTAAAATGCTATTTGAATGCATACTTTAATTTTTAGGTATGCGTCTGCTATGGCACCGAAAATATGATTCATTACATAAAAATTTAATATACAAGCTATTTTCTTGGGGCATCTTAGTTGTGAAGAGTGAAGAACTAGTATATTGAGCTCAATAGCTTCTTATGCACAGCTGTGGTTTCTTTAAATCACATATGATTTTGCCCTGATGTGGGTTTATAGTGCGCTAGAATTTTTCAAGTATGTCCCCTTTGTTTACATTTCATAAGTAATATATATTCTGTCTTGGCATTGAGGAATTGCCATGACAATAATAGTTCTGATTAAGTCTCCTTGCCAAATCAACTACAAAAGAGCCCAAATTTATTTTCCCATTCCTTGCTCAAGCAAAAGGGGAAAGAAATGACCCACTTTAGATTGGAGTAATATTATATTCCCCCCAACTTACAGATGAATAGATCTGTAATGAAGTGCAATTTTCCTCAGAAAATAAACTCCAACAAATGGAAAATTGGGGTTACAGCGTGTGCATTGCAAAGTAATAGTCACTTAAGTATTGAATGCAGCCAAAGGACAATTTGAAAAGATGAAGGACATTCAAACAAGAAACTAGAAATCTGGCAAAGGTGAAATAGGGTCCACTAGAAGCTTTATTGAATGGTGATTGCAAGTGTAACAGCGAAATAATGATTCGATTCTGCAAGATGAAAGGGGTTGAAAGAGCAAAGTTTATCCTGGTTCGTGTCTAGACAACAGTTATGAATAGACCATGGTCTAGTGGGTGACCTCTCAGGAGTAAAAATAAATAAATAAAACAATGAAATGATGAAATTAGACAAAGCAGCTTCAAAAAAATTAACAAATTAACAAACCAGCAAGAAAACTCAAGATCAAAACAAATGCAGGCTCCAAATGTATACATTTAGGGCATTTCCATGCTGTAAAAGTTATTTTGAACTAATTTATTCATTCATGTAATTGATGTTTATTAAATACCATGTGCCTGACATAGGAACCTCGTAGGGGCAGCAGGGAAGAAAATGAATGAGCTAGCTTCTTTTCTCATGGAGCTTCAAACTAACGATTTTCGTCTGATTCCAGTGAAACACAAATTTTGTTACTGAGATTACTAATAGACTGAGTCATAATACGTTGCCATTTTTGTAGGTCAAAAACATTCAAGTATCCGCAGTTTTAAAAGGTTTAGCCTAATATTATCCTCTAACCTTTGTTTGAAGGTGAAAACATTTTAAGTAAATGTTCTTTGACTGACAATAATTTTTCTTTTCCCATAACCAGCATGTTCTCTTTTGATTTTAAAGTGTATCTTTCCCCTATACAATTTTCCCAAAATTTACTTAAAATCTCAAAATTAAATAGTTCCATGTTTTATAGGATGCAGCTGTGGTCACACTCATGTACTAAAGAATCAATGTGATATAGCACCAGCTTCTCAAAATTAATTACTTTATTGAGACTGCTTATGCAAGGCACAGTTCTTATAAGTCTGGGGGTACCTTAAATTCTGAATAGCACCCTCATTCTTATACAACTTCACTTGAGAGAAAATAATTTCATTAGGCTCTCTAAATTATAGTCTGGAATCCCTCCATAATTCCTTTGTCTGAAACCAATATCTTTACCCTCAGCTTGTGGGGTATATTCCCAATCCATTCTATTGCCTGAGATTGGGCTGCATCTCCCCACCACCACATCATCAAGATATTTATCTTGGGGAGGTGTAAATAATTCTTCCTCCCACCTTTCAAAGTTCTTCTGGAAGGGCTAATAATCAAATTAATATGAGACAGATTAACAGGAGAAAATGTCCAAAGTTTATTACAGATGTACTTATAGAGGTTCCATAAGATTTGAGACCCAAGGAGGCAGTGGACAATTGAGGTTTGTCTTTCTGGATCTAAGGACTATAGTGTGTGGCAGTGACAGGGGAGGGGCGGGTGGGGGGGCTGGGGGCAGTTGTGGTTTGGAAATTCAAAGGGTAGGAAGGCAATTCACATGGAAATGAAGAAGCCAATTATGGTAAATAAACGTTTGCTGGGCCATTTTTAGCAGTGGGACACAAAGAAGACTGCATAAATAGGCTTTGTTAGGTTCATCTCTATCAGGCATTCGCTTGCATTAAACTAATGTTATCTGTGATGATATCTGTCTTCCTGGAGCAGGACCTGTATCTGAATTCCTTTTAGTTCAGTAGGGGAAAGGTCAAAGATTTCTCCTGAGTCTTTTCTTTTTTTCTTCCTTAAAAATAGCCTGATAAAAATCATCCACATCCTATAAGGCATACATTGAGATGTCGAACACTCTAACAGAATGGTATTGTCCAGACCAGCAGCATTAGCGACCCCTTTGTATTCCTGAGAACTGCAAACAATAAGCCTCACCTCACACATACATTTTTTAAAAGGAGTGAGGGGACAGTCATCCTGTTTAGAGGAATCAGCTGGAGAACAGGAGGGAGCATTGGTGCCTGGCTTCTGGCCCTAGAGATCCTGATCTCACCAGTTACAGGATGGACATGTTTCTTAAACTCTCCAGGCCTTCATAATGAACAGCTAAGCTTGAAGAGAACTGGTCTTCTAAAAATAATCATTCTTCACATCGTTTCTATTATTGTTGCCTGTGAAGTCAGACACCAGGCTTCTTATCTTTGGAGGTGGGTTTAGGGCAGGGGTTCCCAACATTTTTATGCCCTAGGGCGCATTCTAAAATATCGGTAGGGCGGCAGGCACCAGCTATTTCTAAGGATATTTATTATTGAACAATAATAAAAAATAATAAACAAAAATAATTTTAAAATAATAAATTTATTGTACAAATTATATACACACAAAGAAACATATACAAAACGTAATACAAAGTAAATAGAAAACACACGTATAATAAAATCATTTAAAAAAACATAAAAAAAAACCAATCTGTCAGTGTGATCTTTGGCATTGCATTTCATTGGCCAATGCCTCGTAATTAGGAGACTATGATGACAACCCTGTTAGCAAACAATTATTAAGATGCTCATTGGTAAGTCGAGATCTATATCATGATTTTATTAAATTCATGTTTGAAAACAAAGATTCGCATAAATACGTTGACCCGAAAAATGATTTGATTTTATATGCCGCTTTTTTTTTAAATGGGAACCTTTCTTTGTCGACTATGTTCCATAAGTCCTCTGATATTAAGGATTTTAGCAAAATATCATTCTTAAGGTTCAAATTTTCTAACTCTAGTTCTTCTGCTTTCCCCTGAACAAGGTCTGCAATACATGCAGCTAGTTCTATTCCATTTATTTGGCAAGTAAAAGGATTGATACAGAAGGAGACAACTGGCTCGATATTTATAAACTGCAGAAATCTCTCTTCAAACTGTTTTTGAAGCACTTGCAGGGTCTCAATAAATAATGACACATTTAATTCATTGTTACCTAGCATTTTCCTCATATATGGGAAGTGCACGAGAGACTTGATATGCAGATGTGATATCAACAAAGTCAATTTTGCTTTCAATGCATTTACAGAGCTTATCATTTCAGCTATATTTTGGTCTTTTCCCTGCAACTCCAAATTGAAAGAATCTAATTTTTCCATGGTGTCAGCAAGAAAACCCAAATCCACCAGCCAGCAAGAGTCTGTTAGTTCATCCTAATTTTCATTTTTATCCTGTATAAATGTCTTTATTTCTTCAATTAAGTTCACAAATCTTGTAAGCACTTTACCTTTACTGAGCTAACGTACTTCAGTATGCAGGATGAGATTGTGTTCTTTATCTTCAGTATCTTCTAGCAGGGCCTTGAAAAGTCGGTGTTGCAATGGAGCTGCTCGAATAGAGTTGATTATCTTTGTGACTATTTTCATAACATGTTCAAAGGGCAGTATTTTACAACACAAAGCTTCCTGACGGATAATACAGTGGTAGGACATAAAGTTTGAAAATGATTCATCTTTCCTGCAAAGGGCAATAAATCCTTTGTTTTTACCAACC